>OZ037779.1:52576294-52656294 GCA_964035525.1 Porites cylindrica | reverse complement strand
TAATTGTGGGTTGACTGATTACTGAACTGCGATCCATAGAGAATGACCGGATGTGCCTGACGTGCAAGCCAGCCATGCATGCAGTTCCGGGATTCCCGGCCCGTGCAAGTTATTATTACTGTTATTGTTTATTTCAATTCTCATTTTGACCCTGAGGTTTTGTGAGACACAAAATAATAGGGATTTTTAAGCAATGATGTTTTTGAGCAATGAATGTAAACTGGAAGTTAGCCTCTTTCTCATTTAATATGCCTTGATGCTACCAAATTTGTATCACTAAGTCTCTTTAGATAGATACGATTTGCCTAAGAATTTAGATAGATCTTTGCCTTTAGGTAGATATGATTAGCCTAAGAATTTGTTCAAAATCATGGCCAATGAGTGCAAAAAGTCCACTTTTGGTGGATGTGTGCCGCTCAAAAGTATCATTGCTTAAACTCCCTAATTTCTAGTACAACATTGCATATTTTTGCCATGTCAATGTTCTACAAATGTAAAGCAGCAGCCACATGCAATAATAGACTTCAATTTTTTAAAGGTAAAAACAGCAAAACATTGGCTGAAAATATTTTACATTTCTTGATGTCTACTGTACCATTCTGTCAGGTGAGATGTTTTAGATGGTGATCATTAAAATGAGTTTTGTTAAAGTCTTTTAATTATAAGTGTCATCTTTTCTTGTTTATTTTTTTTTTAAATAAGGGGTCGTTTGATTACGAAGAGTCCACATAATATTGGTCTGCTTAGTACAGACGTAATGTGGAGTCTCCTTAACCCATTCGCTCCTGGAGATTTTGCCCAAAAACACGTTTTGAAGCTAGTCGAGTGGTTTTCTGGTCACTGTCGTGCTATAAAGAGCTAAAACTTACCACAAACCGGTTTACAGGTCGTACACTTGGCGGCCTTCTGATCCAGATGCAAAATATCAGCTTGCGAAGTTCGGGCATGCGCAGAAAGCAAAATTTCGACATGGTTTTTGGGTTTAAAAGTGACACAGCAGTCTTGACTTTTACTTTTCGCTTTCTCTCCTCCCTTCTTTTTTCGCTTTTCTTGCCTCATTTTTTTTTTTCTCTTGCTGGGCATTTAGTAGGCTTCATTTTGGTGGGAAGAGTTTTTAGGAAAGCTTTTAGGATCTTAGGATTAGGTGAAAGGAAAGGTAGGTGGGTAATGGAACAAGATTTTCATGGAGATTTTAAGGTCCTTGTCACGTGGTTTTTTGCTTCTTTCTCCGGTGTCCTTGACTGAATTGTGCTCATTCTGGTATGGTTTGAAAGATCTCTTCATTCTGCATACGTGTGCGAAGAAAGTTGTCCTTGACCGTTAAAACTGATGACGTCACAAAGGGTAGAAAGGACCTGGATCCGCACGGGCGGTTACGGGCGGTTCAGGGGCGAATGGGTTAATACGGGGTGTCTGCATAATGTACTAAATTTGAGGGTCCAATAATACTTGTCAAGATAAAAACTGAATTTGTTGTGCGATACCCACTACTGATACCTATTGATCTCTCACATGTACATTACATACTACATATCAGTCGGATCAAGGCCAGTTTTACTCTTATAATCACTTATACCTTACTATTCACATCATATAAGGAGTCAGATGTGCAACATATTTTTAGCTAAGTTTATAAGGAAAACCTTAATGAAGTTATAGATGTGTCGAAATCTTGTGAAAAGGCCACCTTGTTGAATTTTAACCGAGGGTTATGTAGTTTTAGTAACAATATTTGCCTTTTGTTATGTTTTATACAAGTATTGCTGCATTTATTGCAGATTGATGACAAACATTTAAGTCAAACAACTTTCCTTGTGCATACCTTGGTAAACTGGCTTCTTGAACACAGGGATATTTTCAATGGTAAATGACCTTTTGACCTTGATGTATTTTTGTAATATAAAACACTGCTTGATTGTTGTTACTGCCCCCTTATCCCTCCGGCAGCCGTCCTCTAACCTTCACTGCAATAGGCAGTTTAAAATGTATTACTTAAATGAAATATTTATTGTTGTCACTTTTTAATTTGATTTTTTAAGCCTTTCTGAACATTGTGCTAGCCTTCTAAAAGCTTTTCATTAGCTTTTGTTAACTGACCTTTGTAGGCAACTAAATTTGAGTATTTAACGGTCACAATCTTTTTCAGATATCCGTCATGTTAAGGCCATGGTGAATAATCTGTTATCTGTGTGTTGTGAAGGTCAGCTTCATGGATATGACATGGGAGTATCTCTTCACTTGTTACAAAGAATTCAACATCATTACCCACAGGTTATAGGGTTTAAGAGTATTCCTTATTAACGCTACTTTTAAACTTTCGTCCACACTTTAGACACATACACCTTAAGATGAAATTTTATCCTCTTTGTTAGGGTGAATCATTTACTAATGAAAGCAAAATATCTGTTCAACATTTCCAGAAACAATTTTAAAAACCTCTTAAAACGCTCTTTGGGTTTATTTATGGTTATGTATCATATATATAACAATCACATCAGCCTAAAAATAATTACAAGTTGTTTAATGCAGTTCTTTAACAGATTCAAATAATTATCTCTTGTGATATGTTGTGCTCTTACAGTGCTGCTGTTTGTTGTTTAGGCCTTTGCACAGATATGTGTCATTCCAGCTCTAAGCTGTCTCCTGTTGACATCTCCCCAGGATTACCAACTCCAAATCCTGCAAGTCTGTAAGCTGATTTTACTGCTTGTTTCTACAATCCCCCTCATACTCTATAACACTTAAAAGTTTAATCGTCGCCAATGTTTTAAACCTCTGATTGTCGTCTTATGGTTCATTTGGGTAAGTTTATGCCACCCTCAGAGAGCCCGTAAAATAATTCATGTTTACGCTAAACGGCAAACCACCTGACCAAGTTTCCCTCTTAATTGTTCCTTATTGTTTATTACTTCTACTAAAAAATGCGTAGTTTCACGCCAGTTTTGTCCATAAGAATATAAGAATTGTTCTGGACAGTTATTCTGGGAAATTCTCCACTTGAATCTGCCATTTGCCGTTTGCCGTAAACGTGACTCTTAATCTCTCTAATAACTCTACACATGATTGGTTGATGCTAATGCCAGGTGTGGGATCGAGTAGAAACTGTAATCAGTCCCGGTTGAGTGGACCACGAAACGTCTATATACATGTCCACTTACATTATATGTTAATAGTAAGTTCGGAATTTAGCATATATATATATATGGCTCGTATTAATGAGCTTTTTTCTGAAACTTGCGCAAAAATTCTATTTTGGGACGTCACATAACTATAAAATGCTTGTTTCATATTTGAAGGTTGTTCCATTTCTCAAAATGCAAGTTGCTTGGCTGGTTCTCCGCCATCCCCAGAAGTCTGCAGTCATCTTCTCCTTCTGCTACCAATACTGCTGATCAGTACCACAACACCACCACACAAACACACTTCGTTCAGTGTTTCAGGAAAACAGGAAGACAACAGTAATTCCATCGTCTCCTTAGCTCGTCAAATCCTGCAGAATTTGGAAGTCCATGTTCTTGCTATAAGTAGACAGCTAAAGTATGAAAAAGATCGTCTGGTAAGTTTGAAGTTTTGGTTTAAAGTCTAAATATTTCGTCAGGTCTTTCGGAATTTGGAAGCCCTAATTCTCCCCGTAACCTATGGAACCAGACACACGGCTAGTCCGGTACGTTATGAGTTATTCTTGGCCGTGGAAAATCAACTCCAAACTATTGCAAACCTGTTACATGTACAATGTAAAAGGTTTTATCAATCATGATTAATGTATGGTGGTGACCCGCCCGGCGTTAACCCAATACCTTACGAAAGCTTGCATTTTTTATTAGCAATCAATAAAAATAGGAAGAGGTCGACAAGTTATTTAGTTGGTTTTATTTTTACGTAAATGTATGGTCTATGGGCTAAATAAATCACTAGTTTGTCTTGGCTGTGTTTTGTTTGTATCTTTTCAGGTTGTACCAACACCTGCTGAGTTTCCCTGCTCATTTCTCAGTCAGTACATGAGTCAAATGTCCGCCTGTTCACACCAACTCATCTTATTACTCAGGTAGAGTGTCTGTACGACACACGTTATGATTTTCTGTGAGCCTGCAAACCGCCGATATTTTATTCCGTAGTTCTTGCATAACTGTCTTGGTGAACGTCATATTGCAGAAACGAAGAAATCAGGATAAAGTGCTGGTTAGAGAGTTTGCAGAGGTCATTTTCTACTCAAAAACAAGTGCGCCGTCATGTACCACTCATGCTATCAGCTGTGTTAGTGACATCAGCAGGAGAAATTGTTGTGGACACATTAAATACTATTGCTGCTTTGGCGAAGGCTGATCCATCACAGGTAGTTAGAAGCTGATTACTGGTATCCTCTGTCGTCCCTAGTTTAAGCTTATTCTGCCGGTGTTTATTTCTTTTTGCTCACAGCATTTTGTGCCGGCATTTTACATAGTGTTGCCCTCCTAAAAGATGTAGACGGTGAAAAACTTGAATTGAAATGTCTTAAATTGAGCATCAAGCTTTTCTTTGCCTACCAGTTTTTCTGATATAGTTATAACATGCTTTATTTTCGTAGGGCTTGTATTTTTTGCCTCTTTTGCTGTACAAACTCTGCAAGGAAAGTAATCCTGAAGTGAAGCGTCATCTTTTGTATTCCATACCCAAGCTAGCTACTCATAAGGTAGGACTGATTCCACTGAGTTAACCACGATAAAACCTCCAGCTTAACTACTGCAATGCACCGTTAGCGATTCGTTCTGGCCATAATCATTTAATAATGATAATGGTGATGATACGAATAATGATGGTGATGACGATGTTGAGACGCTGATTTCTTTTTGTAGTTTTGCATAGGCCCTGTATTACACACAATTCAGAGTATAGGATCACAGTCTGGCTGCCAGCTGAAGCCATTGTCTTTGAGACTGATGTGCAAGTTATGGCAATCTCAGCACCGTGTGTTCCCTCAATTTCAGCGAGTTCTAAACGCAAATGACACCCAGCGAGTTGGGATGGAATTAAACCTGGAAATTCAGATTGCGAAGGCAGCTTGTTTACTAGACATCTGCAAAGAAAGGTGAAGTACCCGGTAGAAAATAAATTAGTGTTTTTTCTTTTACTTTTTGTTTTCATGGCCAGTGAGTGCAAATAGCAAGTTCGTCAATTGCTACCCGTTCAGAAAGGTATTGTTTTTTATGACACTGACTTCCCTCCTTTCTTTTATTCTCTGCCTTCCACAAAGTATTCGGTTTGTTAATCATTTGCTCACATCTGACATGTGTACTTAATTTGTCCTTTGATGAAGACCCTCTCAGCATGGTGCTGATCTGTTGAGCCTGCTGTCCAAACTGCTGAATCAAAACACCAAACCCGGTGAGACTGTCAATCATCCCTCTGCTCTTGTAGTATCACTGGCACTGCAAGCATTGGAGCAGCTCTGCAAAGCTGAGGTAATGCTACTGCGTTGAAGAATTATAAGGGATTTAATTCGTACTTAGTTTCTACACTTTTATGTCGGACTAAGTTTTAGCAACACATTGTTTACATGTTTAGATCAAATACGTGATGTACTATTTTGAAAGAAACTGAAATATTGTCATATGTCTTTTGAGAAGTCAAATTAAAATTTAGATTGTGTTTTCAGGATTTTCGGTCAGTCTACGTAGTTTTTATTGGCCAAATTCTTTCCGTATTTTAAGGTGGTGGACCTGTGCACAGCGTGGAAAGTACTTTCTGGTAAGCTGAGTCAAGACAAGCGTCCTGCAGTGTTATGTAGTCTTTGTCAATTATTCAGCAGTGTACCAAGCTTGGCTACTAACTCACAAGATTATCAGGTACCAGTGTACGCACATGAACGTTCGTTTTTACGTTCAGGTAAAAATATGACAACTTGCAAATAAGTACCTGATGTTGTATTTGCTGTATTTTAGGAATTGAAGAATCATATTCTCTCTTTTTTGTGGTCCTTGACGGAACACGAGGTAAGATTAACTGGCGTTTTCTACCTTTTTTGAAACAACAATACTTGGTAGTTTGTCTTTTTTGTCATTCCTTCATTTCTTTTTAAGCGGAAGCAAGTTTAAGCGTGAGGTACAGGCGATTTTTTAACGTAACAATGTATGTCATTCTTAAACTTTTATTTTTAAAAGTTTATGTTGGTCAAGAAAATCGCAATAAAATGTTATCATGTTTCTTTTTTTCTTTATAAAGGAAAAAAATTGCATTAGGTGAACTCAACAAATTTACTTTCTTCCAGTGTATGGGTCTTTCATAGCTCAGTTGGTAGAGTACTGCAGCGCTAACGCAGATTTTCGTTGAAGCTCTGAAATGTTTTTTTTCGGGCTTTTATTGCTGTTACAACTTCGATGGTTATACCTTCATGTATACTCATTCACTCACTTTTAGTCACTGAAAGACCATTAAGTGCCTGTAACCACTGTAGCTCAAGAAGCTGAACGGTTTATATACTGCAGGCCCCAGTGCAGGTGACTTTTTGAACATCCTTTTAGTGATTACTTTTCATTTTAGCAATCACTTGTGTCTTGTGCTGCGTTTGATGCTCTGTCGCTGTTTGATCCAAGTGGTTTTAAGCTCATTCACCTTCCAAAAGAGGTACTGTTTGATGTTTTGTATTCGAGTGATAGATAAATACACTGTAGACTGTAGATACGTATATGTTATTTAGCATACACTTGCCGTCACCTTCATCAACGTGTAGAGAAACATAAACACTCGGTAGTTGGCAGGCATTTCATCGACAAACACGTTGTAAAGAGGGTAAACCTTGGTGAGAACCTTAAAATCCTTAAGAACTGCCGAAGGAAACCAGAGTGTCTGATATTCCAGATGTTAATTATCCGAGGTAAAAGACCTACGCGCTAAACACTCAACCAGACTCCATTCGTGCGAAAATCTTTATTTAATTGTTATTTGTCCATTTTCATGCTTTGATTTTACATGCATTTTTCGCACTTTCTTTTTCAATGTACATTTCCACGAATCATGTTTATTTCTTTAATATCTTTTGATAATGATGACATGAAGCTATCGAAACGTCAAGTATCTGTTGTATTGTTGATTTGTGTTCTAAAATTTTTCCTCGTGTCCTTAGATATATCATCCACTAAGGGCGAAATTGATGGCCTCAAAGACGCTGGTTCGTGGTACTGGTGATGAGAATGAAGACATGGTTGCTGTAGAGAAATCCATAGATAACTCAATACCGCCAGGTGCAGCGTATGTTACATTGCTTCAAACAATCAACCAACAGGGTCTCTCAGGTACAAAGATGGTTTATTTAGGTTACACTTTGTATACTCCTAAACATGGAAAAAAGGCAGCCCGCGTAAGCCTACACACATAACGCCTACTGGGTGACAATGAAGAGAACGTACGCGTATCAACGGCGGCGTACTAAAAAAAAATGTACATTGCTTGTTTACCCAAGAAGCACATAGGAGTTCATATGAACTCGTTTAAACGTGTCCGTGCGTTCCAGATCGAATTAGAATTTGAAAGTGTTGGTTTTGAGGAGAGGGGAAAACCGGACTACCCGGGCAAAAATCTCTCGGAGCAAGGGAGAGAACCAACAACAAACTTAACCCACATATGGTGTCAACGCCGGGAGTTGAAGCCGGGTCACATTGGTGGGAGGCGAGTGCTCTCACCACTGCGCCACCCTTGCTCCCCTATGTATGCACTATGTATGCACTATGTATCAACGATTAAGGAATTTTAAAACAATTGAAGGTAGCGACAAATTGAAATAAACTGTTTTCTTTTTACCTGATGCAGGTTTTCAAAAGCTTCTATCCAGTGTTATTAGAAGGGAAGCTGGCTTGCTACCACGCGGCTTCTCCCAGAGTATTTCACGTGCCACGTTATCGCATGACCGGAACTTGCAGTCCATTCCAGGGTTCCTGATGTCTCATTACGAGAAATCCAAGACTCCGGGGCTAACCCAAGGACTAGCCGGTACTAAATATTGATCACGCTTTGCCTGTCAAAAGATGGTGTCTGTGGACCGGTATCTTTATTCTTCTGGCTCTATGAGTGCGTTGTTAATAAATTAGAAGTATTTGTGATAAAGTTAAGGCAAAGCTCAAAATAAATTCAGAGTGTCATTTTCTTTATTTGAACTCGTACTAAGTATTGACCAATGATGTAAAGCAATACCCTCAGTCAGGGGACGTATTAAACGTAAACAAGAAAACTGTTAACCTTCTTTATAGAGGATACCTACTCACTATAAATGCTTCAAAGAAGGGTCCTCTGTTCCAAGAAGGTGGACTATAAGAAGAAGTGGTGATTATGTCTATCTCGATTTTACTGTTCATAGCTGGAGTGTTGTTCAGCTTCGAGCTTCCTTTTGAAGAACACCAAGGAAAGCGACTCAGAAGATATCTGGTTAGTTGTGCTCGAAAATACAGACAGATGCTGGAGTCATTGCTTCATGAGGTACACCGAACTGACACTACAATTACACTCAAACATTCACTGACTAAAGATAGGTACGTTGTTTTTCAGGTACCTGTTCAGCCATCTGAGTGGCACAGGACGCTACTCATTCCACAGGCCTGGTCTTTGTTTATGGTCCGAGCTTATGAAGCTTGTCTTGAGGTATGTGATCTTTACAGCAGCGGGGCAACTGCGCAGATTGTTAAGATAGTTCAAAATGGTTGTTTGTCGGTCAAAATAAACAAAAGAATAGAAAACTGCCATTGTACAGGTCTCGTTCTCCTGACGTTTCGCCACTGATATAAAAAAGGAAGGTGCAAAAAACTCGTTTTTAATGTTTCTTTATTGTGTGTCTGATTTTTTTGTTTTATTGTAGGGCCGAAAAGCCGAGTTAGACATGCAGTACAGTCATGGGCATATCCAGGACGTTGAAGAACTGAAAACCAGACAAATGAATTCGTGGCTTTGGTAATACAAAATGTGATGATAACCACTAAAACCCAAAAACTTTGCTAAATCAAAGCTCTTCCTTAAGAAATGACCCTACCTAGAATGGTCAAAAGGGAAATTGTCACAGGGAATCAAGAAGTTTTGCGCTATGGATGATGACCTTAAAATGTCTGAATGTTATACTACAAATCTGAAGTTTATTAAGACAATTCATGCATCAGTTTTGAAGCAAAAGTATTTTTCCGCTGATATGCTAAAATCATGACCTGATCGCTTCATTACTACGAAGAGATCGATGCCAATCAAATTCATTCATTCTATGGCAAATTTGTGAAGCTTCCCGCTCAAAGGAAGTTTTAAAAGAGGAAAGTTCTAGAAATTTTAATATTCTGCTTGAAAATTTATGCTCGCGAAGTACTGGAAGGAAGGTCGTGCGTTTATAAATGGCTTAAGTTGAAAGTGGTCGACCAAAAGCCGAAAAAAGTGAACAATTAGCTATCCATTAGCCTTTTGGTCATTATTCCGTGCCAAAAATACATATTTTGTAAAAACTGAAAGAACAATTCACCCTCAGTTCTAGAAAATAACTTCACAAAGGTATTTGAAGAAAATCATATGGATTAAGAATAGTAAATGTTTTTTTTTTTGTTAAGCGTTTTTTCAAACTGTTGAAATTGTATTTACTTTAGGGTTAGAGACCAGATGACCGAACAACTGAAAGCAGCTTCCAGGTAAAGGAAAATCTCAACTTAAGCCTCTAGCGAATTTTGATCCATCCATCATATAAAGTTTGCCAAGTTTGGCCCATGAAGAAAGTGCCTTCTCAGAGGGCAGAACAAGCAATAGCGGTGATTATCATTTTGAGTTGTTTTGTTTTTAGGGGAAACCCATCTGTACAAGGTAATTCAGTGTTTGCACTAGCGGGCCTAGCACATGCTGTGTCCTTATATGCACAGAAGCAGAACAACTCAGGGAGGAATACGGACTGGCTGACCATGGTGACCGATACAATCATGGTGGTACTTGATGGCAATTACAAACCTAAAGGACCTACTCTTACCTGGTGTCAACAGGTTTTTTTACTTTACTTAGTCTTTGTATTACGTTTAAAGCTGGTTGACTTCTGTTTTGAGTGAAAAGTTCAAGACCTTAGTATTTCCATGTTTTTGACCCTAACACCCTTTTCTTTTCAGGTATCTTCTCCGACCTCTACTGCTAGTTCGCTGTTAGCTCGCTCTTGTGCTGCTCTGTCGTTGTCACTGCTGGTACCGTCGCTTGTCACGCTCGACACTGATAGAATTCATAGTATGGCAGAGCTGTTGAAACAACGGATCCCTGGACAGGCCAAGTAAGTCCGGCCAAGATATATTGATTACTTGGTCTGTTGTTTGCTTTTAGAGCTGCACTATGGAACAATCTAGAGACGTTTTCGATTTCATCAAATATAACTGAAGAAACAAAGCTAAATTCAAGTACTTCTAATGTTCACAATTGTGTAACTGCTTCTGAATCAGTAGCATCATACACCATGAGCCTTGTAGCCAGCCGGTCGTCGTGACCTGTAAAAAACAAACAAACAAACAAACAAAGAATCGTTCAATGATTATGCCGACAATTCTGCATTAGACGGGCGTATGACAGGTTCCAAAGCCAATTGATTTCACGTTTCCAACTGTGTGGTTGCAATTGCATTTTGCCCCTTTGTTTAGAGCTGGAAGTTCTTCTGTGGTCCAGATGACTTGCTCCTTAGGACTGGGTCTTTTCCTGAGCAGACTCTATCAAGAACATTTCAGGTATGGCTGAACACTGGGCTTTACTAAGTCCTATTCTATTCTTGTACTATGTTATGGTTAGAATCCCTCAAAATTGCTTTCATTTTAATTCTGAACCAAAAGATAACAAAGCGCAGTGGGTGGTTATCATAGCATTTATTCGTATATATCTGTTACACGCTTACTTAATGTTACAAACGTTAGTAGTATAGAATAGCTGAAATTATCGGTTTTTTGCGGAGAAATCTCATTTCCTTGCAAAGGAATACATTAACGCCGATGACGTCATAGCCTTTTGTCTTTATCTCATGGATAGGAGCTTAAAGGTGATGTTACACGGGACAATTTGCAATTTAAAGTGGTGAATGGCTCTAGGATCAATTAGACCTTTATAGACCTTGCTGTAGCCTTAGATCACGAAACATGCAGCTTTTGAAGACGCAATCTTATAATTTAAAATCGTACGGATCCAGGACATTTCTCATTGTGCCCCTCAGCTTTGGAATGCCCTTCCACCGGAGCTAAGAGTCTGCGATTCTGTAGATAATTTTAAGAAAGCCTTGAAGACGTTTCTTTTCTAAAAGGCTTATTGTTGGGTAAAACTAAGACAAACCTCTTTATAACTTATATTAAAGATTGGTCCCAAGTTTTTGAGATTTTGTTTAAGTTTTATTTTATTTTTTATGGCAATTTTCCATTTTTTATTCATGTGAAGTGCTTGTGGACTCTTTACGAATAACCGCTGTGTAGATAAATTGTTATTATTATTATTAATATTATTATTATTATTATTATTATTATTATTATTATTATTATCCACAACCACGACGCTGAAGTGTACGCTCCCATAGCGTCTCGTTTTTTTTATTGGTTGACTAACAACTAAGTAAAGTATTAATTCAGTATTCATGTCGTCAAAGGAATAAGCGCAAACTTGCCTTAAAGCGATGTTACTCGAGACGATTCGCAACGACGATTTTTAGCGCAACACAGCCGTGCAATATTGTTGCCATGTTGTTTCGAATGCTGACAACATCGTTCCCACATTGCAACGTTGTGTTGCGGCGCTAAAAATCGTCGCGTCGAATCGTCCCGTGTAACATCACCTTTACAGAAAGATTCAAAGATTGTTTGCTGGTGTAAATATATTTTAACTATTGCTTTTTTTTGTCACGCCTTTCTTTCAGTGATCTGTGTGGCAAAGAGGTGAGCATGCTGAATATCTTATTAAGAATTTATCTTCTAAACCAGCCCACCAACAACCTTACATCCGGTGGCAAGATTGAGTCGACACTGTCGTCAAATAGATGTATTTCGGGGAAAAAACAATCACGACCACTCCTCCATTCAAATGTTTCCTCCGAGTAGCTTAAACCGTAGCACAACATTGTTTAGAGGGGGCGGGAAGGCAAAGCTTTCTGTTTCCCTTTTGATGTAGATAGAGTCGGTAAAAAGTGGGAGATGCTTGCAAAGGTTCTCAACTAATTGTGTCACCGATTGTAATCTTAGCGCAACCTATACTTGGTGGTAAAGACCTGAGAACCTACCCTTCATATATAATTGAGTAAAGTGAAAAGTGGTACATGTTGCGTCATATTTTTGCAGGGTTATTTGTTGATGACTACAGCTTTAGATGCATTGGAGAATGCTGCCCTAGAAAAGAAGGCAGAAAATACGTACGGAATTTATTCTTACTTACTGTTTATAACATGTCACTCGGGAATTAAACTTACCTGTAAAACAACTAACGAACCTTTTAAGGTGATGCTACACGAGACGATTCGCAGCGACTATTTTAGCGCAACACAGCGTGGCAATATTGTTGCGACATTGTTTCGAATGGTTACAACATTGTTCCACCATTACAACGCTGTGTCGCGCTAAAAGTCGTTGTTGCGAATCGTCCCATGTAGCATCACGTTTACTCATTCAAGATGTAGGATTTTGTGTGATTCAGGCGGTTAGTTGTAGAACCCTCAGCCTGATTAATCAATGATGTTTTCATAACAACTTACACTCTGTATTGTTTTCCCAGTGAGGGCGCTTGTTTGGGACTTGGACTAGCTTTGTCTTTCATTTGTATGGAAAGTGTGGTTGATTCCAGAGTTCATATGACCAACATGTATAACAAGTTGATTACCATGCTGGATGATGAACATATTGAAGATCAGAGACTCCAGGTAAGAAAGCTTCTCTGCTGCTGTCGCCACTTTTCGTGAGTTACTTATAGAAATCATTAATGGGAATACTAGAAAGTATTACAGAAAACTTTTTGTTTTTCCTACTTTGAAGTAGGACACAATTTTTCTCGGGTTTTGTGCATGGTACAACACTGCAGCACTTGATCACGCTAAGGCTACGCATGCGCTTAATTCTTTGCATCCTCTGAGCTCCAAACTGCCTCTGGTGTTTTAAGTAAGAGGTAGTTATACTCCACGATATTCACGGGCAGCAATTTTGTATTGCAGTACCATAGACCTCACAATGCTCACTTTCGAATGGTTTTTGATGATTTCTTGCAGAGCTTATGCTTCAGCGTGGCGCTTGTCTGTGTAAATGCTTTTCACACTGGTCTTTTGTCTGTTGATGAAGCTAAAAATTGCGCTGATAAAATTCAAAAGATTGCAGACAGGCACTGTCAGGTAAGTTGAATATAACGAGTGAGTGTGTGACCAGTATTTAAGTACACTTGCCATTTTCTTACCCAGCACACCTTGTAACATGTTGCTTTACCAAGAATAGTTGGTCACCATTTGCTTACCTCAGTTGTTTTACCGGCTGTCAGCAGGCCGCTTATGGAGTCTCCTTGTCGTATGGCATGCTTCTTCATGGACTCGTGTCATGTGGTCATGGTGGAGTTGTTCAGTTAGCTAAAGATCAGGGTGAAGTCTGGCGAAGTATTCTTGAAAGAGAGGTAGGAATGTGGAGAATAAATGTAACAAAAAATAATTTTAGAATAATGATAATGATAACTGCAGTTGGATTGGCCCCTGTACTGTGGAATAGAAACAAATTTTCTCATCAATGAAAAAACAAAAACAAAAACAAAACAAAACAACAAAAAGCCTAGTGGTTGCGTAACATCAGTTAATGTTAGCAACATAGGTGACGCGGAAAAACCCGAATTCTTTTTCTACCTGTGTGAACTGATCTGTTATCTTATGGTTACTAGTTCAGATGATCTATTGTTGGGGAACAAGGGACTCACAGCAGCCCGCTAAGGCCACCATTAAACATCCTGCACACTGTTAGCATTGGAATAATTATGGATACATGACATAATCTCGATAATATTAGTAAGGTGGTGAATCAGCCTTGTAATGACCCTTGTAAGTGTAAGGGATTGACGAGGAAAATAAATACTCACAGTACGCCGGCTTGCCATTTACGTTGTGCTTGCAGGATACTTCGGAGCTTCAACGGCTTGCTGCTCTGAATGGAGTGATGGGACTTCTGGGTTCAGACCAAAGTCTGTTTATCGTAAGTAAACTTACAAGCACAGATTTATTCTTGATAAAGTAATAGCTGGCCTGCCAAAAAACTTCCTTTGGTATATTTTTCTGCCTAAAAGACTGTTGTTTTCTTCACGTGTGTAATGATCAAACGCAATAAATCCAGCAATGCGGGCCTCCATATCAGGACTTAAATCTTATTCTTTACCTTCTTCAATCAGTTTAGCTTGGTTCACGAATGCACGTTTCATTGCCCGAAATAAATTGCGCAGACCATGGTTTGGCATTTTCCGGGAACAAAGAAATTGTCTAGTCAACTTTGACCAAGGTCGTCCACTTCGTCCGTGATCGTTTATGTTCATTACAAGCAGACTAAGTTTTATTCTTAGTTTGTTGTTGTCTTTTTTAGTTTGATTCCTCCGATGCGGTGGGCATTTTTCCCTCTAGTGAAAGAAACATTATAAAATATCTGCAACAGGTAGGGTGCTTCCTAGTTATTTTACTTGTTACAGTTTGCCTTTAAGTATTGCAACTGATAGTATATATTTTTTCGTGATTACAGATTATTTCACGTCCAGAAGATGTTGGTCTTTGTTCCAACTTGTCGTGGCTGCTCGGCCAACTTTACGCAGCTTCCACGAGTGGCAGCATGGTAAACACGAAAAGAGGTAAGACTTTAATACTGAGTACTCCGCTCCTTGAATACGTCAGTAAGCATATTAAAGCAGCCGGAGGCAGTGTCTTATTGATAAAAACTGCCTCTTTAAGTTTTGTCCTATTTAGAGGCAGAGTTCGCTAATCCAGATGCGTATGTGGTTATGCTGGCGTCCGAAACGTGTCCGAGGTGGTAACAAGGCTTAACACGGCTATTTGTGAATACTTTGTATTTAGTGCAGTATGAGACTTAAACGACGCAAATTCGACAGAGCAACAAAGCAAGAAATGAGGACATTTGGGTGCGTTTCTCTATTTACTCCAGATGTGTAGATGCCTTCCGTCACTTGCAAATTTTCATCGTTTCTGTGTGAACGAAGGCCGGGAAATTCTTTGACGGAAGATTGAAAATTTAGTTTAATTTTTGTTCAGTTCCATCAGACTATGGCTACCTTCCAGAAGACAGTACATTAAGGCCGCTGTTTGATTTTCTTGTTCAAGCTGGAAAGAAAGGTGGGTATAATTTATAATCCGCTATAACTAATTTATCGTTATGAAGATTCTTCTGTGAAAGGTTTGAACCCAGGAGTCATTTCAAAAGTAGGTTGAGTTTGATCGTCCGGGTGAACGTAGTCCTGAATAGGACTATTGTTGTTGACAGTGACTGACGTTTCGACAACCTGTGCGGTAGTCCTCTTCAGAGTCAAAGTGAGTTGTATCACGTCAGTTGATGGTATTATAGTCTGGTTATTGATTTGATTATTGGTCAATTACGTCGTGATGTTATTGGTCGTCTGTCAGTTTGGCCGTGATGTTATTGGCTATGAAGACTCGTAATCAGTAATTGGTGCGTTTTGATCCGTCTATTGTCACAGTTAAACAGTCGTCTATTGTTAGTCTGTTATGCCACAAACAGGTATGTTTCAAAACTTGTTAATGGCGACGGTGTTCATCTGGAAGTATGGTTATTTTCTTTTTTTCGTGGTTTGGGAGTGGCGGGGCGGGGCGGGGGGGGGGGGGGGCTGGGGAGGCGGTGACTGTATTAAACTGAACGATGACCATTTAACTTATTTTTGTGAACAATTTCAGGTCCTCATGTGAGCTTTTCTGGAAAGCTGGTGCTCGCGGTACTGGAATCGCTTATCAGCAGTGCTGAAGTGACGTTACCTCCAGTAAACTGGGCAGCGGTGCTAAGTCCTATATTGAGAGCAAATTTTGGTAAGCTGCTTTATGTATCCGTCTAACTCTGTAGAAATTGTCTAGCTTTCTTCATGAAGCAACGCGAGAACTTAATTTACTTTCATCAATGATCTTTCCCCACCTGGTTTTAGGTGAGGAGACAAGCCAGTTGTGTATTCAGTTTGCCGTGGATCAAGCCAGGATCGCTACCTCCTCCTGCGGTCTGTCATCTTTCTTGTCTTCCTTGTTAAGCCCCGAAGTATTCATGGGATTGGGGGTAAGGGACCAGCGCTTAATAATACAAACGCTGTGCTTAGTATAAACTAAACGAGTGTCCGCAGAGTTGATATCAACCATTTTAACTTTTCAAGTAATATACGAAACACAAAGACCGTTTTATAACCAGTCACCAAAAATGGCTTAACGAAAAAACAAACAAACCAACGAAGCGCAGCCTAAATTAAGGATCGAATTTTGAGACCTGTCGCACAGTATTGGTTTCCTTTGATTTAACAATAATGTAATAATAGTATTTACCAAATAAATAATAATAGATAACCTTTCTTCTTGTTGTTCAATATTATTCAGGATTCGTGCAGAAGAACGTTACTGAAGAACCTTTCACGATTAGTTTATGTCGTTTCATCGTCAAAGTTGAGAAGGTTTTATGAAGAAGTGCTCACAGTGCCTTTGAAGAATGAAGCGGTAAGATGTGTATGTACTGTAGTGTAAATTGAAAGAGGAAATTTTCATGGAAATTATGATTTGTGCTAGAAGGAAATCTTTCGTTTACTTCTACGGCCATGGAACTAGGTTCATATATGGTCATGTCGAAAACGTTCGAAGTTGACAAATAGATAAATATTTGTAACACTGTAGAAGACACACTACGTTAAAAATAGAAATTACTGTTAAGAATTGAACCCGATAAATTAAACCGTGAGTTGGAGTGGGATTGTTTACTCAACATTTTGATGAAGCTAGCAATAGTTCTCACTACATCTGCCCCCGCCTTAGATATGACGGTTATTTTGAAATAGGTCTTTAAATATTCAATACGTAATCTCTATATTTCTATGCTCTTAGGTTATAACATTTTAAAACTTCGCGAAAAACGTTATAGTGATTTGTGTTAAGCACTGAACATAGTGATTAGGGCTAAGCACTGACTCGAAATGGTTAGCTTTCATTTACTGTTAGGTTTGTCACTATAAATACAGTCGAACCGCGACTAACTGTCACCTCTCTGCAACGGCCAATTTTATTTTGTCCCGGCGGACAGTCCATACATTTACTCTCATTTAAACCTTTCTACAACGGCAACGGCCACCACTGCATGTCCTTAACTGCCAAAACAACCTCTATACAACGGCAACTGCCACTACCGCATGTCCCCAACTGCCAAAACAACCTCTCTACAACGGCAACGGCCACCACTGCATGTCCCCAACTACCAAAATAACCTCTCTACAACGGCAACGGCCACCACTGCATGTCCCCAACTGCCAAAATAACCTCTCTACAACGGCAACGGCCACCACTGCATGTCCCCAACTGCCAAAATAACCTCTCTACAACGGCAACGGCCACCACTGCATGTCCCCAACTGCCAAAATAACCTCTCTACAACGGCAACGGCCACCACTGCATGTCCCCAACTGCCAAAATAACCTCTCTACAACGGCAACGGCCACCACTGCATGTCCCCAACTGCCAAAATAACCTCTCTACAACGGCAACTGCCACCACTGCATGTCCCCAACTGCCAAAATAATCTCTCTACAACGGCAACGGCCACCACTGCATGTCCCCAACTGCCAAAATAACCTCTCTACAACGGCAACGGCCACCACTGCATGTCCCCAACTGCCAAAATAACCTCTCTACAACGGCAACTGCCACCACTGCATGTCCCCAACTGCCAAAATAACCTCTCTACAACGGCAACGGCCACCACTGCATGTCCCCAACTGCCAAAATAACCTCTCTACAACGGCAACTGCCACCACTGCATGTCCCCAACTGCCAAAATAACCTCTCTACAACGGCAACTGCCACCACTGCATGTCCCCAACTGCCAAAATAACCTCTCTACAACGGCAACGGCCACCACTGCATGTCCCCAACTGCCAAAATAACCTCTCTACAACGGCAACTGCCACCACTGCATGTCCCCAACTGCCAAAATAACCTCTCTACAACGGCAACGGCCACCACTGCATGTCCCCAACTGCCAAAATAACCTCTCTACAACGGCAACTGCCACCACTGCATGTCCCCAACTGCCAAAATAACCTCTCTACAACGGCAACGGCCACCACTGCATGTCCCCAACTGCCAAAATAACCTCTCTACAACGGCAACGGCCACCACTGCATGTCCCCAACTGCCAAAATAACCTCTCTACAACGGCAACGGCCACCACTGCATGTCCCCAACTGCCAAAATAACCTCTCTACAACGGCAACGGCCACCACTGCATGTCCCCAACTACCAAAATAACCTCTCTACAACGGCAACGGCCACCACTGCATGTCCCCAACTGCCAAAATAACCTCTCTACAACGGCAACGGCCACCACTGCATGTCCCCAACTGCCAAAACAACCTCTCTACAACGGCAACGGCCACCACTGCATGTCCCCAACTGCCAAAATAACCTCTCTACAACGGCAACTGCCACTACCGCATGTCCCCAACTGCCAAAACAACCTCTCTACAACGGCAACTGCCACTACCGCATGTCCCCAACTGCCAAAACAACCTCTCTACAACGGCAACGGCCACTACCGCATGTCCCCAACTGCCAAAATAACCTCTCTACAACGGCAACTGCCACTACCGCATGTCCCCAACTGCCAAAACAACCTCTCTACAACGGCAACGGCCACTACCGCATGTCCCCAACTGCCAAAATAACCTCTCTACAACGGCAACTGCCACCACTGCATGTCCCCAACTACCAAAATAACCTCTCTACAACGGCAACTGCCACCACTGCATGTCCCCAACTGCCAAAATAACCTCTCTACAACGGCAACGGCCACCACTGCATGTCCCCAACTACCAAAATAACCTCTCTACAACGGCAACTGCCACCACTGCATGTCCCCAACTGCCAAAATAACCTCTCTACAACGGCAACGGCCACCACTGCATGTCCCCAACTACCAAAATAACCTCTCTACAACGGCAACGGCCACCACTGCATGTCCCCAACTACCAAAATAACCTCTCTACAACGGCAACTGCCACCACTGCATGTCCCCAACTGCCAAAATAACCTCTCTACAACGGCAACGGCCACCACTGCATGTCCCCAACTGCCAAAATAGTGACCTTACGATCCGACAACGGCGACGGCGACGTGGGACTTTTTTACTTCCGGTTACGTACTGCGCATGAGTAGATTTCTGAGACGGCGGTGTCCCTTCACGCGCGGACGTCTAGAAGCCTTGTTTGACGTTGTGCGAAAACGTGGAAATTAAAACCCAGCTATGGCAAAGGAATCAAGGTAAAAACGAGACTTTGCGACTAAATTTAAAGAATACTAGTTTGTATGAAATGTCCAAAGCGAACAGAGCGTGGAGTCTTTTGTATACGACCACAAACTGAATGGAGAGAGATTCGACTTAATTTGCTTTGTATTTGTTTGTGATTGTACTTCACTCGCTATCACTGAGCTTTCTTATCACTTACTTTCCAACTTTTTTCTCGATCAAAAAAAGAGAACAATGAAGCTTAATTTTACTTTGGGTTTACTAGGAAATAGTAGAGGGATTTTGTCGGCAGCGGTACTAGATTCGACCGATGCAAAGTGTATAAATACTTTCATTGAGCTAATTTTCATTTATAATCGTAGATTAACCTTATTTTACAAGGAACTCACTGGCTGGGTTGAACAGTTATATCGACGAATTCCGACTACCGCAAATATTATTGCTACATTTATAACTGAATCAAAAACAAATACAAAACAGAGACGTTCACATAATTTCCACTGTTTCCTAATTAAATAAGAATTATTTTACAAAATCCAAACTTTATTGATTGCCCAATATTTTGCTCCAAATGCTACACATTTTTTAGTAATTCATGACTGTTTTCATTTGAATGCGTCCTTCCAACCTTAATTGTATATGTTTCCCTCATTCGGAAGGCAAAGGATAACCATCATGTATTCTCATGATCATTTCTTTATCTGTCGACAAGTTCAGCTAATTTATTGGAGGACTAAAGAAAACAAAGATATTGTCTAATATTATGATGACCTAGTTAATACCACCCAAAGCAAGTTATGTTATTTGTTTTAAAAATTTTGATCATGATTAGGACCAAGTGCTAGTAAATCTCAGATACAATGATAATTTTATTGTTAGCAAATTTTGCTGATATACTGATAGTTCTTCCTCAAGAAGTAATTTTTGTTGCACTGCACTTTCAGTCAATCAATGAAATGGACTGAAGAACACGAATTGCTTATGTTGAGGGAATTGATGCTTTTGCAGCCATGGCTGCACAAGAAAGGAACTAGTGAGAGAGGAGATGATTGGGAAAAGCTGGCAGTATCCTTAAATGCTATTCCTTATCCCCAATTCCGTGTTACTCAACGGTCTGTTCGTGACCACTATTCAACAATGGAAAAGAGAAGAAGGAAAAAAGTCAGGGAAGAAGACAGAGCCTCAGGTATTGCCCCTGAAGAGGACAAGGAACTAGATCAACTGTTAGATGAAATCATTGAACTCTTTGATGAGTCTGACAAAATCACAGATCAAACAAAACAAAAGCAGGAAGAAGAAGCAAAGAAAGCAGAGGAAATGCGGAAGAGATCATTGGAAACTTTTAAAGATAGCGCCAAAAGGAATGCCGATGAACAGCAAGGAGCAAGACCGAAAAAGGGTAGAGCTAGTGGTGCAAGCACTCTGGCTTACCTGAAGGATAGGGCAGAAGTAGAAGCTACTTTAAAACGTGATGAATTGGAGATAAAAAGGCAAGAGTTAGCACTGCAAGCAAAGGAGCAGAAAGGAAGACAACAGCAGTTTGATATGATGAACAAGCAAACTAGAGATATTCAGCAGCTTCAGCAGCAGCAAATGCAGCAGTTTATGCAAATGAATGCAAACATGATGCAACAGCACCAACAACAAACCCTTGCACTTATGGAACTAATGAAAAAGTTTGCTGGGAAGTGATGCTGGTCAATCTCTGCAAGAGGTCATTTAAATGCACAAAGAGTTCACATTTTTATTAACTTGAACATTTTAAGGAAGTTAAAAATTAAAGATTTATAATAATAATTACTTGTTTACATATATAGTTGTAAAGGAAATGTTGCTTAATTTTGCCAACCTTTGAAAGTCGCCGAATTGATGTTATGCCAGTATCAAAACTGGGGCTGAGCCTTTATCAAGGCAATAGGGCTTATCCAACTATAGAATTGCATTACTCACTGTAAACATGCTCACCATTATTTGTTCTCATTTAATAGTTTGTTTTGGTGGCATTTCTTTCACTTTAATTCCAATATGTTAGCCTTTCTCGATTGTATAATTTTTTTTATTAAAAAGCAGTTCAATTTTCGAAAGGAAAAGTGTTATGTAACTTTTGTAAAACCTGTTTGGCAGACTTAGTGAAAATAATCCCCAATTTCTGGGGGAGAAACATCAAAGTAGTCTGATGTGGTGGATCCATAACAACAAACACGAGCATTGTGAAGAAGGGCACATGTCACATACATTTTGCCAACAGCACTTAAACTTATTTTCAAGTTTTTTTTGAAGTCCAGAAATTTAAAATAATTTATTATATCACCAAAAATCCATTCAACAGAAACTCTGACTTCACTCATAGATTCATTCCATGCAGACTGTATGGGAGTTAGTCCAGCTCCTCGAAAAGGTCCTTGCAGATGTAGTCGAAGAGGATATGCCGGATCTCCATAAATACATAGGGGGTTCCCATTTGTGTCCACTGAAAATCGTTGCAATTGGTTTAACACTCCAGATCTAGCTAACATCCCACTGTCATGTCTCTTTCCCTCGACAGGCCCAAACAGGTTGGCAACAAGGCCACTGGGTGCTGCGATAGATTGAAACTTTATAGCATGGACTTTTTTGTGACCATTGTATAAGCACTTTTGGTTTTGTCCTGGTCGGCATATGGGCCTCACAGTACCGTCAACAAACCCCCAACAGTTGTCAAGAGCAGCTCCCCTGTTGTGAACTGCAACGGCAAACTCCTCTAAACGATCGGGTCTTAACCAATCCTGGTTCAAATCAGTGAGAAGGCGGTTCCATGTTTGATACATCTTGTTCATAACAGCATTTGAGATCATACACAATTGTGGTTCTGGCCTTCCAAATCTGGGTATCATGTCTACGTATCTACAGGGATAGGCAAATCTTTTAAGAAAAATGCACAATGCCTCAACCATGTCGACATTTACACCATTGTAGCAAACGATCCGATCCGGTAAAGTAAACACCTCTGCCAAGTTGTAAATGTCATTCTTGTAAAATCTAAACTCAGTTTTACATTCATCATCGGTCATCTTGTCGAGATCGAAGCACTCGTAGTTAGTGTACGGTAAATCCGGATTTTTAGGCTTGTGTAAATCGTAGAGTAGCACGAATTCTTCAGCGTTAATCAAACGGGAAGCATGAGCCAGGAGAATAGTGTCACGGAACTTTGGCATGGCTTTCTAAAAAACTTTCTTTGACTTAAACACGATAAACATCAATGACCGTCGTCAACGTTCTCGCTCGTAAAATTCGTAATCTCAATTTTGGCGGGAATGCCAACACGACGTGGCCCCGCTCGACCCAGACTTCTCACGTTGCCGTCGCCGTCGCCGTTGTCGGATCGTAAGGTCCCTAATAACCTCTCTACAACGGCAACGGCCACCACTGCATGTCCCCAACTACCAAAATAACCTCTCTACAACGGCAACGGCCACCACTGCATGTCCCCAACTACCAAAATAACCTCTCTACAACGGCAACTGCCACCACTGCATGTCCCCAACTGCCAAAATAACCTCTCTACAACGGCAACGGCCACCACTGCATGTCCCCAACTGCCAAAATAACCTCTCTACAACGGCAACTGCCACCACTGCATGTCCCCAACTACCAAAATAACCTCTCTACAACGGCAACGGCCACCACTGCATGTCCCCAACTGCCAAAATAACCTCTCTACAACGGCAACGGCCACCACTGCATGTCCCCAACTGCCAAAATAACCTCTCTACAACGGCAACGGCCACCACTGCATGTCCCCAACTACCAAAATAACCTCTCTACAACGGCAACGGCCACCACTGCATGTCCCCAACTGCCAAAATAACCTCTCTACAACGGCAACTGCCACTACCGCATGTCCCCAACTACCAAAATAACCTCTCTACAACGGCAACGGCCACCACTGCATGTCCCCAACTGCCAAAATAACCTCTCTACAACGGCAACTGCCACCACTGCATGTCCCCAACTGCCAAAATAACCTCTCTACAACGGCAACGGCCACCACTGCATGTCCCCAACTGCCAAAATAACCTCTCCACAACGGCCAGTCTTTTTCAGGGACTGATGAGAAAGTCAAGGATGGTCACGAATTGGCACGATTATGATCAATCGCGGCAGTCGTATTTTGATTTTGCTTCATTTATACTCATGCAGTGAGAAAAAATTGTCAACGATACTTAAATCGAGAAGATTTCGCACATTATCATTACGACGAAAACAACGACACTTCTCTAAGCGGGGGAATTTAGGGCCGGTGCCTCCTCGGGTTCCGGCCTTTGCGGGGGCAAAAAATTTAAATATTAAAAACAAGTTTCCATTTTGAAGGGTCATGCTGTAAACACGGTCGCCATACTGGAAGCTCATCTGTCAGTGCTTAAGTTACTGGATCCACCTCAATCAGTGATTGGCTGGACCATAACAGCTTTGCGGCACATTTACAACGCCTGCAGCTGCACACAGGATATCACAGTAAGTTTATACCACTCTTACATAACTATTTTTTGACCTAAGTGTAACAAGAAAAATAGCGACAACTTGTAATTGAACTTTCGATTTAGTACTGTCTGACACCATTTGGCGGCTAACAGCCCACTGTCCGGCGACCTCTGACATCATAGATTTGCATGGTTACCGGCACAGAGACCTTTCATTGCAAGATACCACGTGACCATACAGTAGAAACCTAAAGTGCACTCTTTTGGGGAATAATTCTAAGAAATATCAGTTATTAGTTAAAGGAGCTCTCTTGCCTACCATGCGTACTTATTTACTTCACAAAAATGAAATATCGTCGCACCTCCAATTTGAATTATTTGTTTAGTTCTTTTATAGCGTAAAGCAAAATATTAACAGTGTATTCTTCTTCGAAGACGTCCGTTTTAGGTGATGTAGTAATCAGGAAATATCGACCAAAGAAATTAAAATGGCAACACCGTTTAACAGTGATTCGATCTGTCTGCTTCAATTTCTTTTCAGGATCATGCTTGTTTAACGTTACTTGCTCGCTGCTTAACGTTGGTACCTGTTAAGGACGTTGAAAACATTGTTGACGATACCCAGGTTAGTAAAAACTGAAGTGTACTTTAGAAAAAGAATGTCTCTGACAAAGAATGGTGTTGAACTTGTCTGACTGAAACAGTGGTATGACCCCATGGTAACTTCATTAGTTTTTTTCCTCGTTTCTTTCTCTTCTGCGTATTAAAAATCAGTTCCTTTTGTTGTTGTTTTTTAGACCATTACCACGAAAGCGTTAGTTATTCGATGTAACGCGATTGCTAATGGAAAAGCGCCGATGAAATGGCTTATGCCTTGTATTGAGTCAGGGATACTAACAGCTGATATCAGTGGTAATTAAACTGTTGATATCTGTTTGATTTGTCATTTTTAAAGTGATACCAAATGATTGTTGTGTAAATTTGTTATATAAATGCTAAATCTATCTATTCTAAAGCAGTTGAGAAAAAGTTGCCTATCACTGCCAGGACAATCCTATTAGTAACTACGAATCTGAATGTTAAGTTAGCTAAGCACAGAAATTCAGTCCCAGATTGTCAAAATATAAAACAGGTCTCGCAACTAAACTCTCAAACTGGTAAGCCTTTTACAACGAGGGAAGGTGTAAAACAAATGAAAGATGTCAAGGAATGTGTAAACAATCCGCCATGTTTGGTCAAACTTGTGCTTCGAAACATTTGCCTGGTTACTTAGCACAGACGAACGCAACGCGAGCTGATGTGGTTTGCTTTGATTGAAAGATGATTTATGTGATCATTTCATGCGTCATGCGATGAAGACACGAGGAAAGATTGATAGCAGCGAAAAACCCAAACAACAAATGTACTTTTTCCCAGAGAAGGTCACTTTTTTTTTCGAAATTGCTAAGTTTCACAGTAGTTAAAAGTCTTGTAACGAATCGCTAGCCGAGTGTTTTAGATTTATCTTTCGTTCTTGGTTATGCTGATTCTACGAGTTTAAAGTTGAGGTTCTCGGCTTATAGTCGAATAAATACGGTACCACTAGTGGACGTAACTGTACTATTCTCTGTAAGCTATAAGGACCCTTATAAAAATGTCTCGGCTTTTAGCACTCCGAAGCTCCGGTGAAATAATCTAAGAGTTAGGTGAAATAAAGGCCATATAAGTCTAGCTGTCAACGCGGACAGGTTGGACACGTTACAAGAGTGATGTATAATTGCTTCTTTCTTCCTCCTTCTCCTCCCTTCTTTTTCACATGGCAGCATTGCGTTGCCTTTGAATGACTTAATTGTAGACTTAAAATAACAGAGATCAAAAGTTAAAAACCTTTTTTTGTTTTGCAGGAGAAAAGCGCAAAGAATTCTTATGTTACGTCAGTAGTGTTTTAATTGCCGCTGATCACATCTTTAAACATGACGACAAGTTGCTCTTGTTTTTGGAACTGATTAGTCTGTTTAAAATTGCACTCCAGGATGGTTCAAAAACCTCCGCGCACAGGGTAATGGTTAAATTGTCGTTCTTAACTTCGTGATGTTTCTCTTAATGTCTTTTCCAAGTTTCATCAATGTTTACCCCATTCTGGTTTATCTGCGTGCATAATTTATAAATAGGCTAAGACAAAAATCCTTTAAGAACGTCCCGTATCCTGAACTGGGAAAACAAACAATCCAAAATGAAAAAAGTTCTACTCACTTCTAGTATTTTTCTTACAGGTGTTGTTGAATTGTTTCACCGTTTTGTCCATGGTATCAGCTGCTTGGTGTACCGTTCCCATACTTCAAGCACTTGCACCCTTCCCTTCAAATCAGCCTACAGGGAGCCAAATAGCCGCATGTTGTGAATCACTGGAGAGGTTGCCATGGTTACTGCCCCTAACATTGTCAACTTTGTTGCGTGAGGAGCCCTGGGCACCAGTCGCGGGAAAGGTAAAATAAAAGAATGCTACGTTTTTTGCGTTGTATTATTATGTTTAGATTGTTCGTGTGCTTTTGATTTGTTTGGTTGTTTTTGCTGAATTTGTTGGTGTATTTTTTGTGCCTTGCTTGTCATCAATATCCTCGACCCTTTTTAAAGCGATTAAATGGAATTTCATTAAATAGTTTCGTTTATCGTTTGTCTCACGATTGTCACATAGATATCGATGGCGACATTTGACCGCGTACTGCAGGTCTTCATCAGGCGATAGTGTCAATATCTAAGCGACAATCGTGAGACAAACAATGAACGAAACCCTTTATACACATTATCCACGATGAACAATATCTTTCATGACATGGAGTTCTATTGTCAAATGCGATTTCTTAAATAATTTAGGTGCTGGACTGGCTTGTATCATTACTAGATGACCCCACGATTCCAACACATCTCCGAGAGAGCGCACTTGTAGAAGGTGATTTGATTGAATTGAGATATTTTGATTGAATGATAAAATGACTGCCGTGAACTGACTTGCTGATTCTTGTGGTATTTTCTAATGTAATTAACTCGCGTCAACTCGAAGGTCGATCGATAAAATCAGCTCACCATTACGTTCATTTCCTGATTGCTTCATTGGTTGTTTGATCACTGAACTGGTTCACTGGAGGTCAAAGGGGCTGAGTATGTAATGAGGATATTCGCTGTTTTAAGCCAATTCTTTGCTCAAGTCATTACTTAGTGCCTTGACCCAGTGTAGAGTTATGGAGAAAATATCAAGTAATTTAGTCAGGGATCACCAACGATAATAATTGGTTTTGTGAGTTTTGCTGGCATAGCATTAAAACTTGAAAAAGTTGGGCCAACTTTTGTTAAAGTTTTAATCAATGTCCATCCTTTCCATCCGTAGCAACAGACCGCGACAGGAAACAGTTTTAATGCCTAAATATCGTCTTAAATAACAAAAATGAATGATTAGCTTTGGTGTGAAAAATACACGTTTTAGCCTTTAACAAGATAGCAAAATGCGTGGCACAGCTCCTTAGCTCATTTGATTATTACGTTTCGTTTCAGATACAATCATATCTATGAGGGGAACAGAGACGTTTAAGAAAACAGCTGTGTGGACAGATGTAGTCGGCCGTTTCCATTCCAAATTTATCCATCAAAACGGTGAACAAAAAGACAAATAAAACCACGTTAAGTCACCAAAGCAATGACGCCTTATTTTTGTGGGAGGAAAGCTGTAGACTTTATTCAAGACATTTATACCTGCAGTTTTCGCCTTACTGTAAAACCTGAATAATTATTAAACGCCCTGGCGTTGTTTACTTATACTGAAAAAGAATAATATTCCTTAATCTTTTGACTCTTTCCTGACATTGACGCAAAGTTCAAGAACAGAAGAATAAATGATTTCTTTTCATATTGGTTTTTGTTTCTCTAGTTGTTGTAGACTCTGAATGTTACTTTTCGTCAGTCTTAAGTACCTGCAATTTCGAAGCTTCTGAAATTCCTCATTTGTGAATTTCACAGTAGGGGGACTTGGCCAGGGGTATCTAGGTGCTTCATCGTCCATTTCATGGTAAACGTTCAGAAGTTGCCTTAGTTTCATGAGCATTGAGTGAATACCGCTGTCCTGGTCATGAGTTCGATCGAAGGCGGCAGCAATGTGAGAAGTAGAACCCGGTGTTACAAAAAACTGCAAATGAAATTGAGATATGCGGTATTCCTAGGCTAATCTGGAGAATGTAAGTCCCTGTTTCTCATTGTTTTTAAAGCTCGACACTACCATAGTGAACTTGAGTGTATGGGAATATATGTACATCCTTAGCTTCAGTGGGGCAACAAGAGGAAATGCTCAGGAGAGTGTAGGGGTATTTCTTGTTCTAAATGTGGGAACAAAAGCAACTGTACAGTAACATACAAGGTTCCTTATTCTTAAACTGAAACATGGTCTAGTCAGAAATGTGAAAGCTAAGACCACTGTAAAAAAAAAAAAAAAGAAAAACCAGTCTGTTATATAAGGGCAAAGTGTTGGCATAGTATCAAAAATCCAAGTAAATAAGGAAGGTGGAAAAAAACTACCACTTACTTCCTGGTGGATACCATGACGATCAATTCCAGTGACGCGATAGGCACTTGGGTGATATAGAGGATGTGTAGCATGGTGATAAGTAGCTCGGTGTTTGTCATGTTTGCTGGCTTCATACGGAAGGAAGTGATGGTGGTTAATAATATTATCAGGATGTAGTAAACCGCTGAAGGCAGGAGCTGGATCTTCAGATCCTGAAGAATTATCGGTTGAATTTCGGCGTGACTTGGACAAAGGTAAATGAGTGGCATGAGGATGTTCCCCAGGGTAATGTCCCTTTTTATGAGCTCTATCCTCTCCATGATGAAATATTCTGTGTAATCTGTTGTAAAGGTCGTGCAATTCTTCGTCTTGACGACCCCTATTATGTCGAGATCCATAGTGACCCTTGAGGGGCCGCATGTAATGTGGTTCGTCGTGCTCCCCCACACTATTGCCTCTACTTCGGTCCTCAGTTAAACTGCTCTTTCGACTTCGCCCCTCATCAAGGCTATTTTTCCTATTTTTGCTCTCGCTAAAGGACGTATGCCTACTGCGCATTCCTTGTTCATGTTCGTGGTGTTCATTTAACGCTCCAGTTTTCTCAAAGATGTGTGGCGGTCCACTAGCACCTATACCTGGTATATAGCCTGTGTACGCACTAAAGCCTAATGTCTTCGAAGGGGTTTTATTGGGTTCAACTTTCTTATTGTCTTCCTCCAAGCTAGACGCTCTACTTCTTCCCATGTGTTTCTGATGGGCTGAATGGTGTAAGTTTCCATGCTTTGTTTTATGGTAAGGGAGAAGATTGTCAATCTCCAAGCTCCTTCTTCGTTCTCTTTTGGCGGCAAATTTTGTCAATTCTTCATCGTCTGTGTCACTTTTCCTTCTTTTCTTCGAAGCTTCGATATCTTGATGCTCGTTTTCGCGTCGAGGATGCTTAGTAGGATCCACATGACACGTACAAGTGTTTTTATTGTCTCTCCCTTGAGCATATCGCGACAAGTTACAAATAACGCATGACATGAATGCTTGTGTTCTATGAATTACTGCACCAACCTCTCGCTGTTTGTTTTGCTGCACTACTGGAGGAAAAGCAGTTTGTTTTCCATCGTTTCCTTGGGACTCTACAGGCGAAAGAGAAATGATAACACTCACATCAGAAGCATCTGTAACAACTTTTACTTGACAAGGAGTTTTTGTTGAAGAGCTCTGATCGCGGATGTCTGATCTAACTTTTACTTGAACTTTTGTGTCATGACTGCTTTCAGTTGGTCTTCGTAGTAGTCGATGCTCGGCGTCGTGTTTCTTGGCGTGAGCGCTAGGGTGCCTGTCATGATGACGTTTTAAATGTCCTGCCGTCTGTTCCTGATCTGGTTGATAATCAAATTGATCTTGTTTAGTTTGCTGTAGCCTTTTCAACGTACTAATCAATTCTTTCTCCTCTTTTCTGTAAACGTGTGACTGCACGTCCTTACACGCTTCAAGCGTGCGAAGCTCTTTATCTAAGTTAAGCTTTCTAGCCTTGTTTGTGACTCGCAGGCCGTAGAAGTTTCCCTCAGAAATGTGACGAACTTGTCTCAGCATTGTATTTTTTACACGATTATCCCATTTTTTATTCCTTGAAGCGTAACACGAGAGGAATTCCCATTATGACGTTACTAGTAGATTTAATTATGCTCTTCCGCGCGCGCGATTGTCATTTTGTGTTAAGGCGGTAAAAAAGCTTGTTGCAAACACTGCACAAGCTGCTTTCACGATGACATATCTCTTCGAGTGTTTGTATTAATATGCATCTAATGATGGATTCGTTATGAATATACGATGTGGTCAAATTCTGAGACGGGGAAAGGAAAATAGAAGACCTAACAAGCGGGATCGACGATCATCATGTATAGTTATTTGAATCATCGTTATGTACAAGAATTCAATAAAACGCAAACGAACGCGACATTCTTAACTTTGACTTCTCACTCCAGAGCGGAAATAATTTCATTTGTGGCAAATGCAAGCCAGATCGGAACTGATTCCAGTTCCAGCTTCTCCTTTCAATCTAATAACGTCATTATGACCTCACTTTCATTGTTGAAAGTAAACAATGTCTTAGCCCACGTCTTCAATTTTTTATCCAGTGAGTGTGACGTTCTTGTTAAAGTGTTTTTCCGATCTATTTTAGATGAAAGATTAACGAAATATGGGTTCAGCTAATGAACAAAAAAAATAAGATGTCATTCCGTCAATCAAAGTACACGCTGATGAAGTAAGAGAGTAAACCCTGGGAAAGAGGTTGATGAGCATATCATTGAATTTGGTGGCCTACCTATCTAAGCAGTTTTAAAGCTGTTTTAGTAAGCGGCTCTCTCTAGAGTTCCCGGCAGGACGCCCTAAAACACCAGTCTGAATAGGTTTAGAGTTAAGGCCAAAGCTTTCATCGCTAACCAATCAAGGTCGGGCTGTGTGCATGTACGGCCTAAATGTGACTTTTCTCCGGGTTTTCTTTAAGGATCGAATGAGGATTAAAGTAATCTTTAAAAAGACTTCACCATTCAAAGTTAATCATCTTTTCAGCTGCCTTGTTGTCGTCGTCATTTCATTTATCACTTTCTTTAGACTGCTACTTACGGGCAACACAAGTTTACTGGCTTCCGAAAAGAGAAAAAAGTTATTAGCATAGTAAGCTAGGTATTCAACAACAAAACTGATTTTTCAGTGTTTATAAATAATATATCACCTCATCGAAAACTTGGTGTGTAAAAGAAGTTACGTTTCCACCTTAGCAAACGAGTATAATTTTTACATGTTTGGGGAAATTGGCTCAATTTGTAAAATAAAATGTAGAATAATTGAACTCCTTCACTGTGATTAGGCATGCTGCAGTTGTAACAATCTTAAGGCTCCTTTGTAACTGAAGAGTCGAGAAAAAAAAGCAATTTATGCAAATACTCCACTACAGACACTTGAGATCGTTTCTATTGTGAAAATCATTCGACAGATCAAGGTAAAATCTCCGCTCTTTGTCTAGGTTGGCAAGCACCATATGAATAACCGGAGCCAAGGAGGTAGGAATAATTTCTCTTTAGAATATTCAAAATTTAAAGATAAATATATTTTTTCAACTGCTGGTGAGTGAAAAGGCGAAACAATTTTTACTTCAGGTTTTCCCAGCAAACTGTCTTATTCTCTGTTACGCTTTTTAGTCATTTTTCGCCTAAACCCGGGAGGCAAAAAAGTAATAAATAAAAGAAGGAAAATCGAAAGATCGAACTCTTTCAACCTTTTAGTTTATTGGTTGCTTTATAGCGCACTTAAGCGGCGTCTTTTGCTGTGGTTCACTATATGTTTAGGTAATACCGTAACATCAAAGCGTTAAAACTCAAAATTAAGCTTTGTTTACTCCTCCTTTTTATCACTGATAGAAAATGTTCGTCGGTTAATATGAGAGCATATTTTCTCTTCACATATTTTCTGGAATACATCTTTTAAAATCCAAATACGCCCTTTCTCATTTGCTTTCTTCTGGTTTCTAGAAGCACAATATAATTCAATTTCCCTCATTTTCATGAGGACGCTCCTGCTTACCACCCAATATTGAAAGAAACACAAGTGAAAATGAAAGAGAAAAAAAAGGAGATCGCACAATGAAAGGTTTTGATTTCTGATCATGCACGATACAGTATTGCGGGCCTATATGAACACTTCCGCAGTCTCGAAGATATTTGAGTAGTAAACGAAAACGATAAAAAGAATTCTAAGTAAACTCTGTTTGCACAGCAGAGTAAAATAGCAATAGTATTCAGTATTAGGAGAACCGACTGTGGTTTAAGAATTAAGAAAAGAATTTTCCTGTGGTCTAAAAGGTGTCATTTTAATAGATGCTTTCTTCCCATCGTTGTCTTGGTTGATAGTTTGTTAAACAAGGGTCTCCTTTTCGTTAATTTACGCCAACCAAGGGTTCTTTTTCTTTTTAATGGAGTATATAAATACCGAGTTTATTACAGTATCAATACACGGCGCACACAGAAGGCACGGACTAGATACGTCAATCGAAGTGGGAAATCTTTTAAGGTAAGTACTCGCTCGAAGACACACATCTAGAAATGCGGAACCTAAAAAAGTCAAGAGGTTAATATGTGCCTTTACTGAGACAAAAAAAAAGGGAAAGCACTCCACTAATGCTGAATTAGAATAGCGAGGACGTTCAACTGGCCGCAACGACTTAGTTTCTTATCATGCCTCTGTTTCTTACTCATTCTCAAATTTCAATAGAAAAGACCCTCGGGTTGCTCAAAAGATGGTTAACCGCTAAGTTGAACCAAAACTTAGGCCAATTCTAAACCATTAAAAAAATGTTCTCATACACTAAGTTGAACCAAAACTTAGGCCAATTCTAAACCATTAAAAAAATTTTCTCATACGAACAATATGCTATTGGAGTCTATAAAGTACTGTCGAACCTTAATTCAGAGACCCAGTTACGATAAGTTAAAATGCCAGTCTCAAACAATTCATGTAAAGGTTTAATCTCTGTCCTGGGTTTAAACGTTAATGTTCGGAGTTCGTTCAGTGGCATTCCAGCAACTGGGTCTAATAAACATTAAAAAATATGCATTCTTTTGTTGCAACGTACTTCCATCATTTCCCAGCCGAAAGGTATACGCTTTACAGTTAAAGATATACTAACCCCGATATTTAAAAGCTAGCACACGTTTAGATAGCTGCTGCTGTCTAAGGAGACTTTTATCAACGGTAGGAAAATCAGGGTAAATGTAATGGGATTCAGTACAAACGAAAAAACTGAGAGTTGACTAAAAACTAGACAGTAGAAATAATTAATGAAACACAATTGTAAATCATCTCAGTCTGTAAATGGGATCCTGATTATGATATAGTATGCTTTTTTCCATGTGGGTTTTTTCATTATAATAATTATAGATAGAAAAAGACCTCAAAAATATTACGATAATACGAGAAACAAAATCCTCTTTGTTGTTTTTTCTTTTTCTGGGCGATGTCTTCATTCAGTAAGATGTATCACTAAGTTTTGTTTCTTATAATTATCGGTGCAAAGTTGGTTCTTTACTTGTGGAGTGTAACACCTGTTCAGTTGCACAGAAAGAGTTGAGAACAGATTGGTCATGCCTTTCTTTTATCTTTTTTATTAAAATGAAGCATAATTTTGTATAAAGAATTCTGGCTCGGTTGATGCAATTGTTACTGACGCAATGAAATCGCAGCTTTATTTTAGAGTAAAACATTTAGGCTTTTGTTATCTCTATTTTATTATAAAGTCAAATACAACAAAACCACAGAACTAAATTTTTAGAATTAAGAAATAAAAAAACGTGGGGCATACGATCAGGTGAAAAAGACGATCTTGGGTATGGTATGCCAACAAACCTCTCTCTCAATTTTGATTTTATTTTTTTGTCGAAGTGGTTGATTATAGATTTATTTTTGGGGGGTGAACTACTTGACACGAGTCCCAGTTTAAAACATAACCCAACTCGGACAGGGTTTACCTCCAACATTTTCGTCAACTGAAAGCAAAGTCAGATTTAATAACCTTGCTATACCAAATTGATGTTTCGATTGAGTTGAGTTAAAATCAGTGCGCGAGTTTCCATATTCTTTGAATTTTGAAGAGTAGGTCAAGCCCAGTGACATTACAAAGAATTATACCTGTATATGCAGTAATAAATAGGTAAGCAAATCGTATTATAGACGTGCGTGTAGGAAGAAGTAAGAAAGGGAGCTGAAACTTAAGGCAGCGAAACATTTTTAGCGCAATTCTACTGCTGTTTGAGAGTAGTAATCTTTTACAGGGGGGTAAATTACGATGGCAAAGATCGTCTTGTAAACCCACTTCCTTCCCAGGGACAAACTACGTTAAACCAAGCATGTTTTGGTAATAACCAGAAGTCATTCAGGCATTTTGTACATTTTATTGCTGAAAGAAGCTGGTGGGTGTAATCTTGACCACAGAAACCAAGTAATAAAGTTTGTCAAGCTCGTAAAAAGGTGTCGGGGTAAGCTGACGAATTTCTGCGGCGACAGCTGCTTTTCAAGACAAAAAAAAAATAAAACGAAAATCCAAATTGGCAGGCCGAAATTTTCAATAATTAAAACAAAAATGGTATTCGATTGAAAACGTAAATGCATATATCACTAACGTCGTTTTAGAATGCTGGCATTGCTTGCTGACATATTTGTATCTATTAGCGGTCAACATATTAAAATTAAGAATTTCTCTTTGTGACGGACTGAAATACAATTAAAATATCAAAAGGTAATATCCTAAACTGTAGTATAAAGAGATAATTGTATTGATATGAAAGCGAAAAGCACGAAAGTTTCAGGTGAAAGCCAATATAGAAAGCAGGTTCCTATCTTTGTTGAAACTATTCGGCCTCCACATTTTTCAAACTGCGGGGGTTTGTTCCTGAACGATAAAAAGCCCTACGATAGTTTCTTTTGCTGACGAATTAAGGTACTAATTGGCGTGTTTTGAGATTTTACAAGCTTGTAATTGTCTATACTTCTGTCGATTAAGTTGTGACCGCCATACTCTTCTTTTCACCAATCAACGCTTACCATAACCACCAAAAAGTGAAAACTCGTTAAAAGAAGACCTTACTTATTTGGACTGGTGTTAAATTTATCTGATATACGACGGGGCACCTATCAGATTCTTTAGACAAGAAGTGACAGTGTTTGGCGATATGTAATCGAAATAGACGCCTTCAAAAGCGAGCGAACATTCAACGCTATTCAGTAAACTGTGTACAAAAGGAACTAGCACGATTGTACAAGGTGAGCCTGACAAAGGTTAATTTTACTGGCCTAAACTAGTCCAATTAACATATAAGATCGCGTTCTGTGCCATCATATCTTCGAAGAAAATAATCATTTTCTTCTTTCTTTTATATAAATTATTTCAACCTGTATATAGCCACATATCTTACAAAAAAGTGGAAATCTTCGATTTCTTTCTTCACGCATTTACCGTTAATAGTTGGACCAAGGTTCCTGAAAATGGGCTTTCCTATAGCCCCTGAATACGTGAATGGTCCAAACAAAACTGATCTTCTTTGTCACTGGATGTTTTCAAAGACTGCCACTTTATTTTCGTGGTCCTTTTGGTGATAGCTTGGTTTATTGGTAAATTGTGGATCCCTCACCCCCTCCTCTACCAAAGAAAAAGAAGTAACTTCCATTCACAGTCAGATAAGTTTCAGTTTTGTTACATTAAAGGAACAAGAGTAAATGTTCATTGTTAAGTTTTGTTTATGCCACATTATTTTTTAATACAGTACGTAAGTAGATTTTCTGGTATCATCATATGCATTTAAAAGCTTCAAGGATTTGAAAAACACGTTTTCTCACCATGTTTGCGTTCAGTTTCTTGTTCGCTTTTTTTTCGACTTTTGTTCAAACTAATATTCTTTACCTTTACAGCTTGTCAACAAAATGTCTACTTGTGGTTTGCTAATTATCATTTTCTTTTTGATTCCATTTTTTTTTTTTTAATAATCCGGTTGGTGCTAAGTGGATTGGTACAAACTAGTCACACTTTCAAGTTTTCAGACATAACAATTTCTGGCTGCAAAGGAAAACTTCCACTTCACACTTGCCGCCGGTTAATTGTTGAGAACTAAAGGAATACTCAAACAAGCCTAATATGCATGCTGTAGTTTACCGTCAAATTAAATGAATCAGGATTTTAGTATAAAGATATCATTCCTAGAGAGCATCGCACTTGTATCCTGCTTTTGATGTAAGAAGGAGCATAAACACGCTGATCATTTCAAAAGCAGAAGACATGTATTTTAAAAATTCTTGCAACTATTCCTTTTCGAAAAATTACTGTTTTGACAATAACACCATAAAACAATCTTTCAAATAAAATAAACGGCAACGGCTTTAAAACCTATTGTCAATTCAGAATGACTATATTTTTTTGATTAAGAGATCTTTAGTCCTTAATTAGGATTGAGAAAAATATGGTTGGCTTTTATCAGAAGGCAATGCGCATGTTTTCAGAAAGCACTGCGTAAGGAAAAAAAGTTCGCGTTTTTCAAAGGTATTTAGTATTCGTTGGTAAGATCAGTACTATAGTACTAAATATCGTTTTAAAAAAAAAGATTTCACCGACTGAATTAAAATGCAACAATAAGAAGTAAACTTTTTTTGGAAAATTCGTGGTTTGCCGTTTTGGCAAATAGTGCTCAAAATGCTGTGGTGTTGTCGGTTACATCCAAACTTTCGCAAAGAATCGTGCTGATGAAACACAGTTGTTTGGGTACCTTGCAACATGTTTAAAGAAGAAATCGGTATCCCGCTGCTTAGCATACATAAATCGAATATGAATTGAGTAATATCTTGTGAGGAAATTATTTTTTCTGACGCAATGAGTGAAAAGACTCAATGATCGTTTGTCACTGAAGCGCGATGCATTACTGTTATTCATCACTTTCACAAAGTTCAGGATCAAGGTTTGGGTCACGTGTCCCCTCGCAATCTCTGCTCCAAACAGCGACAATTTTTAGCAACTTTTTTTTTTCTTAACTGACTCTCACAAGGCTGAGAAGCGCTCGGGAAATTATGTTTTGCTAGGAACTGTTCCTTTAAAAACCAAATTTAGCAGTTAGACTTTCAATTCATTGGCCTACCATTTCAGTTGCAATTACTCACTCTAACAGCTCCACGAAGCAAACAGAACACTAAGCGAATCACTCGTCCAGGAGAATTTTAACGCTTGATTAGTGGTTATAGATAAAGTTGTACATATACTTTTATTTCGGATAAAAGTACTAAAAAAGTTGCAAAGTCGTCTAAATTGATACGGCTTGCTTGCGATTTCGTGCGAATAGCGCATCCAAGGCATTACAACCAATGGACAGTCTGGCCTACCAGAACAAATATTTATGGTAGGGTTTACGTTAAATGTTGTTGTAGGGCTTACATCAAATGTTATTGTAAAAAGTCTGGTGAAGAAACGTTTAGTGACTGCATAATTAAAATGTCCCATCGTTTCTTTTCCCTCAGAAAAATGGCTTGGATACTTCTCAGCAGTATAACAATCCTGGTTCTTTCACAACAAGCCACTTGCAAGCCTCTGAGCAGACAAAGAAGGGCCTGGGAATCTGACTGTCCCCCTGGGGTCTGGGGATGTAAACGCGCCTTATTGGCAATCAAACAGAGAGTTGACCACGATTGCCCTCCTGGGGTGTGGGGTTGCAAGAAAGATGTGATTATAGACCAGGACGACAATTGTCCTCCAGGGGTATGGGGCTGTAAACGTGGAATGAAAACTACGTATAACGACTGTCCACCAGGAGTCTGGGGTTGCAAAAGAGGGCTGTTTGGTTCTGTAAAAACTTGGTACACGTCTTCCCAAAAAGGTCAAGGCAGAAGCAAACGTTCAGTTGAAGATACAAAAGAAGATTGTCCCCCTGGAGTGTGGGGGTGCAAACGGGAAAACAAGAAAGAAGAGAAAGGGGAAGAAGGATGTCCGCCAGGAGTCTGGGGCTGTAAACGAGAAACGGAAACGAAAAAAGCCGAAGATGACTGTCCACCAGGAGTCTGGGGCTGCAAACGAGAAACGGAAACGACAAAGACCGAAGATGATTGTCCACCAGGGGTCTGGGGCTGCAAACGGGAAACGGAAGCGACAAAGACCGAAGATGATTGTCCACCAGGGGTCTGGGGCTGCAAACGAGAAAAAGTACCAGAAATGAAAGATAAAAAGGCTGACATAACTTCTAACGATTGCCCGCCTGGTGTCTGGGGCTGTAAACGAGAGAATTGATGAAAACTGTGTTTTAAAATAAAATCAATTAATTTTCCCCGTCTTAAGAGGTTGAAACATGGAAATGTGAATGTCAACACAGATGGAATTGTCCGTTAGATAATCAGATGAACTGTATTACTAAAAATCTAGGTTAGTCACGCCATGTGTACAGTACATATTTTTCAGTTATTAAAAATTAAGATTAACTTCATAAAGTCTACGAGGCCTATCAATAAAAATATGTTCCAAGTCCGTAATGTGATCTACAAGTTGAGAGTTGTCTACTGAGTTCTTTCTCCTTTACGTAAAGGGACTTCTGTCCATGGTTTATTGTCATCAACTTCTACTTAGGTTAAAGTCGTACGAAAGTCTTACCAGTTTTACTATTGACAGCGGAAGTCAAAATTACAAAAAACCCCAAACTTCTTAACAGTGCTAATGCAATTTAAGAGCAAACTGCGGAATCTTAAAACATACACTGTCACCATTTACTAATACAATGCGCATCACATAATGCAAACAATTTGACCGGTTGCTAAACAAACCATCAAACGCATTTATTACCCAAAAGGGTATTGTTTATTGGTAAAAACGTCGTTTGAACAGTACAAACAGGATATCAAGTACGCACGTGAAAGAAAATTAAACAAAGGCATTCATAGCCCTTAGAGAATGATCAGTGGCATGTTTGTCAGCCCATCTTTGAACAAGAAAACAAAGATGTAAAGAATTGTAAAAAGTAACTATGAAATAACCACATCTTACAATGAGCCGATTTGTTGTAAGGCGCCGTGCGGCGGGCACCTGCTGGTCCTAGCTAGTCATAGTCCTGCGCATTAGAGTTCACAAGATAAAACTTCGACACCAAATTTTCCACGTTCCCCGTGTTCGACAAAATAAAAGATTTTTCATCTGTTGTCTTACAATACTTACACCGTGGTGCCTAAACAATTTCCAATACAAGTCAACTGTAATGACATAAATATCCGTATATATTACTCTGTGATTATTATATAAGTTTGTCAAAAATATGCCATTAAAATCACCAATAAATTTTCGTGAATCAATCACCCCACCCAGTCTCATACTATTTTAAAACTCATGATTGCATGCAATATTTAAAAATGCAAAAGCTAAACAAAAATGAATAACCATTTAGTGTTCTTTGAACTATCTATATTTTTAGTGTGTTAGATGCCCTAAGCTTTACTGTATTGTCTAGGATATATTCGAATGCTACACCTAACCAATAAAATGAAATACCCAAAGTATGAGGAACGATAAAACGACCTTGATTTACAACCAGTCAGGTACTAGCATTCGATTCAGATTTCAGATCGAAAAAATCCTGGATAGGTTTTTTAATAAGGATAGTTGTCTTACAGAGTCATGGTCCAGACGTTTGTGCGATAAGTGACAAAAAGTCCGGTTCCACCAAGGAAGGCTTTATTGTTCCAAAACTATGATCAGAAGATACTTAACTACACTAGCTGACGGAGCTCACTGAAGATCGATCATCTTCTCTTCCTACAAGTCTCTTGAGCCGCTCAAGATGATGGTACGCCCTGCCGGACAGAAAGTAAAACATACGCACCATTAATAGATGCCGGGGAAAGGAAATTCAACTAGGACGTCCAAGCTGTTATGTATGGTAAAGCTAACTCACATTTTATTAAAATAAGGGAATATAAGTCACAAAAATTTCTCTGCATATGGATGCACGAATACGTCTTCGTTCACAAAAATTCATGTATGACCGTTTTCATAACATGGCCACTATAATTACTATAACGATAAACTGACATTCAAGAACTGTATTTGTACCTTTGCAAAGATACTTCTCCACGAAAAATGTCGGAATCCTTTTCACTTTGGTTATCTGCGCAAATGGAGATAAAAATTAAAGGATAGACTATCTTAGCAAGACCTGATTGCTGAATGACATGCTATATAAACCCTTTTACTTAAGATTTATGTGCCTTGATACAAGCTTCTTATACATAACCAGCTGTAGTGTACTCAGGAAATAAACCCAAAGCAAATCTTTGAGGCAACACACAACACTCTTCTAGGTGTTCAAGGTTAAGGTATTCGCAAAAACTCCCAGATCACGAGTTAGGAAGCATTTGCTTCAAATCCTACCTGACTCTGAAAAGTCTTTTGCTTCTCTAGTCTTGAAATCCGTATTCTTAAATGCAAACACAATAAAAGATTATTGTTAGCTGTTCACGCAAGCGCACACTGGATCACAACCCTATCTAGTATACTGTAATGGCGAGACGTACGTATTTCAACTGATTAATGTATGATACTTACCATATAAAACTGACCGTTGTCCAATGTTTCATGATGTGCCATATCCTGCATAGTAAACAGCATCTGCTTCAAAGCCTCCACGGGGCCTGGGGCGGCTTCTTTTCCACTGAGTCTTGCAGAAGGCATGTTATCATCTGCTTTCTAAAAATAGAAACAACAAACAAATGCCACCATGCAATGTGCACTCAAGTTACTCCTCGGACACGACTGGATTTCATATGCTCGAATCTCCCGTAACACAATCTGTTTACCCCCCTATGTATGTATGTATGTAAATCTTTATTTAAACACGGGAAATCATCAGTTAAGCTTAAGTTAAAAACTAAAACTAATTACAACTGCTTTACATGATTGTCGTGTGGGAATCCGATATATCAGCAACCTTCTTGATATTTCGCTTAAAATTCTCAACGGATGCAGCATTTTTTAAGTTTTTGGGCAAAGTATTCCATAACATGGCCCCGCTGTAAGAGAAGCTTCGTTTCAAATAATTGGTGCTTGGTTTCGACAGGGTCAGCCTTCCCTCAGACTTTCTTAAGTTGTAAGCAGAGTGACGCTGAGAGAAAAGACTCTGTAGATATTCGGGAGCAAGGTCATTCATGGTTTTATACATCATTAAGGCTTTTTGTTTCTTTCGTCGAAGAGATAGCCTCTCCCAGCTGAGGGTGGAGAGAAGGTGGTTTGAGCTCGCATCAAAGGGTGATTTGGTAATAACTCTGGCTGCACGATTCTGTAATTTTTGGAGCTCATCACTCAAGTAACCACTCAAACAGTCCCAGACGGGGCTGCAGTGATCAAAATGAGGCATAATTAAAGCGTTATAAATTTGAATTGCAGTTTCTTTGGATATAAAGGGCCACACACGTTTTTTTGCATAAACGCTCCCATGCCCATTAATTGAAAACAATACATGTAACTTAGTATAATAATGGCAATAACAATATCAAAGTGTATTATGAGGATTCAAAAATAGACCGCAAAAGATCAGTTTTTAGATGATTCAGACCGCTGAACGAAGAGACCGAACACACAGTCTTTCCACACAAATACCAGCGACAAATTTTTACAACTTAGTGCACCTTCTAATTTTAAGCGTCGGTACCTATTTAGGGCCTTGGCCAAACGTCGAGCATTTCATGACACGAACCAAACTCTAATTTGGGTCGACCTAAATTAAGTTAAGATCATCTGTTGGATCAGACGTTGAACTTAGGACGCGTCGAATCAATCAAATGAATCAGACCAAAAGCAATTTTAATAAATTTCCTCCCGAACGAGGCTAAATATACATTATCATACAAATTCTTAATTTATTAGTTTAGTTCATCGCGTGTGAAGATCGACGTTTGTCCCGGATGCAATCTTCAGACGTTCTGTCCGTCAGACGGATGGAACGTGTTGGACGCCGATCCAAACTCATTCGCCAAACCCTATACAGCAGCAATTCAGATTCAGGACACGCTTTAGTTAAAACAAAACATTAACGCAGGTTCCTCTTGACTTCAGAGCTACTTTTGATGTTCTCTCTCTCAGATTACTCGAAAGACTAACATCACGATATTCAGAGACCTTAGAGGCATTAATAAAATAATGAATGCAAACTTACAGTCAGCTTTGGATCATCGCTGTCAACACTTAAACAGTCTTCCAGAAAGGATGATATGACGCCAGACTTAGGACTTGTAAAGCGCCTTTTAATGAAGCTGTCAGGCGCTTTTGTATCGTCATCTCTGTACAGTAACCAAAATACATTTCGTATCAAGGACTGCAATGTTTTTACTCTTAACAACTCAGAAAAGAGTTTGGAATTAAGATTCTGCCATTTCGTTTGCCCTCGAGAAAAATACCATTGTATCAAACAAAATCATAAAGGGTTCAGAGAAGATATTAAAATGTGGTTTTACCGATACATGTGTATCAGCACGGTGGCACGAAAAGAATGAATGGAGACACAAGGTGAGATCGTACATTCGATTGATGATTTGACTTTGTGAGAGCTAAAAATAAGTCAGGCAAATTGTGAGTTTGTTTGAAAAAAAAAACACAGGTCGCAAGAGTAAAATTTGACGTACAAATGTAATGACGGACAAATTCGCAGAACAACAGCAGCACATGTATCTGAGCTATTATCAAGTAATATGAATGGAGGTTTTCAACCTTGGAAATAACTAGAGTTGGCCACTTAAGAGACTGGTCACACGAAGAGCTTCAACTATGTTGAAAGTAATCGCAAGAAGAATTTAATATGGTATCTAAAAATATGGCAGTAGACAATTAAGTCATCGCCAGCCTAGCTTCCACTCAAATGCTAGCATATATTTGTAAATAGACCTCTTTAGCTTGTATGTTTTGTTTTCCCAATACAGGTCATGTAATAATACTCTAGAGAACTGTTTCTTTCAAATTTCGTTTTATTCAAGTGCATATGCACGCATAATTTATGAAAAGACAAAGGGGCAAATTCACTTGTATGTTTTGTTTTCCCAGTAGAAGTCCCAGCTAAAGAGGTCTATTGGCCTATTTTTGTACTCTGCATTAACGATAACATACTTACAGTTTCCACAGCTGAAATCTTTCCGGAAGTTTCTCTCGAACTGCAGCGTGAGGATTTGTTGACGCAAACGCGCTAGTGGGAGAAATCTGATCACTATTATGTTGTACCTCTGTAACATGACGTGAGCTCGGTTGACTCTCTCTTGCCACATCCATTTCTATCTCTGTTTCCGTTTCAGAGTCAACTAATGTTTCACTATCTGACACTGTAGTTAACGACGGACTGGCATGAAAAACAGGCATAGGTGGACGGGTAATGAGGCTTTCGGTGTCAACCGTGTTCAAGCTAATGACGTCATCGTCAAGACTGCGTCGAGAATGCCTTGCGGGCCCAGTTGCTGAGGTTATGACGGCTACCCGCCGTAAATCTGCCGGAACAGTTTTACTTCTTTTATGAGTTAGGTTCCTCACTCTGCTCCTCGGGACAGTAGAAGGTTTGCTGTACCTTGCATGTGGAGCAGATTTAGCAAGTTTTTCATCTCTTGATCGCCGGTAACTTGAGCTAGCGAATACAGTTTTTGGAGGTCTGAATTTGAAGTTATCTGCTGTACTAGCATACCTGCCCTCAAAAGTAGTTCTTGCTGCTGGAAATGCGTCTTTTTTATGGTTCCGACGACCAGCTTGCAGAGCAGCACTACTTGAACCCTCTAACACTGCAGGCGTTGAGTGGTGCTGGGGTCGCTTTACTTTAGAATGTGTCACTTCAGCGGGATTTGCTGGTGACCTAGAACTCTGAATCATACTTTTCCATGGATACATTGTACTGGGATCTCTATAAATCTTCTCCATTTTAACTCCTGTCGGTGATTTGCGCATGACTCTATCGGTGTCTTCAGATTCTAAGTCACTGTCATCCTTACGACTCGGTATGTTTATCTTCATCGGTTTGTTGGACCGCGATGGTGATTTATCACCAATAAATTTTTCATATAGTTGTCCAGTTGCAGAGAGTGGTGATCCCTCCTCCTGTTTGGGGTTGAATGGCCGTGAATACCTGATAACAGCAGGAGGTGAAATGTACCTCTGTGAGCCGGTTTGATCCACTACCCTTCTGTATCTATCACTCTGTGGTGGTAAGCTGTATCTTATGGCCTGTGGCGAAATGCTATGCCATGCAGCTACTTCTGATGCTCCATATCTATCACTCTGTGGTGGTAGGCTGTATCTTGCGGGTAACTCAGTAAAAGGACTTCTTTCAGGAGAGAAATCCCTCAATCTATGGCGTACAGGAGTACTTTCCTTGGTTTCGGCCCTCGCGCGGAATGGTTCCCCATTCCTTCCTGACGTTTTCGTGGGAGAAAAGGTTAGACTCTTTGACCTTCTTTGCGGAACTAAAGAATGTTCTGTGGACTTCTCCTTACCTGAGCTCTTTCTGAGCTTTTTAGTTGACTCTTTTTTCAGCCGTGCCACTCTTTTGTCTTTGTATAAAGAGTTATGGAATTCACCTCCCATGTTCACTGGATTAGGTCCATATACAGACTGAGATACTAGCACGTCCGTGTCTATGCTTGCGGCATCATTCCAATCAACGCCGTTCATCCTTGTCTCCGCCATCTCTACAGTGGAAGGTTCGTGGACCCTTTTTGATGGGTGGCTACGTCCAGCACGTAGATCAGAGATCTTAAGCGCTGGAGTGGATCTGGAAGCAGGGCTCGGCATAAACGGTTTTTTTCCTATTTCAGTCTCTAAAGAAGATGAATGGCTGCTCGAGCCGGAGAACTTCTTATCAGGACTGCAAAAGAACAATAAAATTGAATCACATTTCAAGTACAGACCAGGATGGTGGGATTGAAGCGGAACCCTATTGGGCACTCTCAACCCGCATCCAGCAAACTTGACGTTACAAATAATAATTCGGTATGTAGCTGTACTGACCACGACAGCAACCTTCTTACATGAAAAACTTTCTTCATCAATTAAAAATCATGAACCACGTCTCAAAAAAAAAATTGTGTCTAAATACGTATGCGATCGCTTCCGCAAAAGAGAAAGACGCGTTAAATATAACCTTGTCTAGTTGAATAAATTCTACAAACGTACACCTCTGTAATTATTGCACTAAAATCTTTCTTATCGTTGTAAACACATGTGTCTGTAGGCGCTCTGTTGATAATAAAGCAGCTATCCTATCCTATCCTATCCTACAGTTAGCTACTGACATGATCCTGTGCTAATTATTAGATACATGGATACACTTTCCTTTAATCAGTAGTAACTCCCCTGAGACTTTTCAGTCACTATCTACAAAACAAAAACTAACGAATAAAGGAAACATATTACATTAAAATTATTGTTTAATAGATTAAATAATTAAATCAAAACTGATACATCCATGTTACCTTAGTGATCTGTTTTTGTGTCTTGAAGAACTGTCAAGGTCTTCTACCCAGCTTGGATATTCTTTACCAAGTCCTGACACCCAGCTGGGGTATTCTGAATTGCCATCATGACGCGAACGATTTGTGACTGGTCTGGGCTTTGGTGGAGATTTAAATGATGCCATGTGAGAGTATACCCCTGATAAAGAAAAGTATACATTTGTACCCTGGAGCAAGAATCGCCCATAATTTTCATTTTAAGAAATTGATGTTTTGAGTGCTCAGCCTATGTTAGAGCAAATTCGTCAGTGGATTCACTCTCATGAAGGGCTATTGCTCATAATGTCAGCTTCTTAATTCCTCTATGGTGGCCAATCTGAATGTGTCGGCTGCTTTGCTCAGAGAGGTTGCTTACTTTTTTGACAAAAGAAGAACGAAGTAAACAGTTTTAATAATGTCATCAACAAATATCTCAATGAAAATGTAATTATGATGTGTTTTCTAATTCAAAAAGAACCACTGGGTTTATGGTAAGCATTAGTTGGTTATGTGAACGCTGTATTTCAGTCATTTTTTTACACATTTCTAGTTTGTTCACATGCAAATGTATGTAATAGACCATTTCACAGTTATGGGCTTGGTACCCTAGCCTCTGAGTGAAAATGAGGCTGAGGTTGAAATGTTTTGATACAAACCTCATTTCTTTCCTTATGAAAATCTTACTAAAATAAATAATCGTTAGCATAAGAACAACATGATTTACAAAATAAAGGTGGAAGGGTTGTCTTAAAACAAGGTCAACTTCAGCCTTGTTTGCACCCATAACAGTACTGTAAATTGGACTTTCAAATTATAGTTATATGTATTTGTTAATAATAACTTAAATGAAAATTTGAAATTTTCAAACTGTCATGAAATACTTAAGCATTACAGGGCCCAAATCTCCTCTTAATAACAGGCACTTTGAGACCTAAATGTGTAAGGGAAAGATTAAACGTCAGTTTTAAAAATTTCAGAATTTACAAGGAGTTGTATGGAAAACCACTCAAACGTGACTGGGTGGCAAGAGTTGTTTTTCTCATACAAATCCTTCTAATTTTCAGCAGCCGTTGCAATCGCTACTTTTGAGATACACAGCTGAATATTTACAGGTTACCTAATTTTAATATGCTCTTTCAGCTAGTGCTAACAAAATATTTCAAAAGCAAACTGTTTTCGTGTTTACTGAAAGTTGATCACTTGATCAACTAACGCAAAAGGTCTATTAAAGAATAAAAATTGTGGCATCTAGATATAGAGCAAGTTGGAAGAACTGCAGAAAAATTATTTTTATAAAATCATCAAGTATTTTCACCTTATACAGTATGTTTGGTTCTGTTCTCTGTGAATAAATATAAACAATTCAGAAATTAATTCCAGTAGAAATTCAATTTCCACTGTGGTACTGCACCTGAAGAGGATTGGTGAATTCCTTTGTAACTGCTCAGAAGAACTTCTGTTTCCACAGTACCAGCATTGCTATCGAGATCAACAACAGATGAACTGGCAGAGGGGAGGGTGGAGAGTTCATCATCATGGCCCCATCTGGAAGGATATTCACCTACACTAAAAGGATTCATATCGTCTTCATCTGTAAAAGTTGAAAGAGGCAAATTGCCGGTGAATCATTGGACAAGGAACAACTATTTACATGCACTACATGTACAGTGTAAATATACAGCTGTTTCGAGAAAGGCTGTCGGAAAAAGTGCATGCGACAATCCTGAAAGGTATTGTGGGTGGTTTTGAGTTCACTGTTCTATCATTAATTGTTATGTTTATTTTGCTTTATATGCAGTAATAATTCTTTATATATTGTAATAGTTTGCCTTTTCTCTGTAATTTTGTACTTATTAATTTTTATTCTCATTGTAACTTAGCAGCACATTGTAACTCTCTCACCTACGTCATATAAGCCTCTGGCTTTGGCATCTTATTATCGTTCACTTGTGCTTTGTGTACTTATTTATCAATAAAAGAATTAGAATTAAAGAAATTTGAAAAAAATGGCACGAGAGGCGATGGACTTATGTTTGAAAGTACTAAAGGAAAGCAACAAAACTAAGTTCCAAAGCTACAGTGTCAGGAACTGTGTATTGATCATATCCCATATTACCTTTCGGGATTGTTGCACACACATTTTTCTCTGATAATCTTTCTCGAAATAGCTGCATACAGTGTATGTAATGCCTAGCAGCATGTCAAAAATGAAATACTGAATAAAAAATTATAACTGGAACCAATCACAATACAAGATGCCAAAAAATAATGATAAATTGTAATGCAATGATTGCATGACAATTATTGATAAAACACCTCTCCCTACCTTCGATTTGGTGGGAAACGAAATTTAAAATCCTTTAAGCAGGACAATTTTATTGACCTCTTGAGACAATCTGTACATGTAGACTGGGGAAAGTTACTATCAAATGTTGACAACTGCAGTCTTGTCATCAAAACAAGGCTGCAAATACACTGTACCAGTGATTACAACCAAAGAAGATATCTTGAGGGGTTCAAAATGTCACAGACAGATCTCCACCCACAAGTAAAGAGAGGCTCACTCATCCACACTCTCAGGGAAGATGGGGACCAGAACTTGAAAATGTTTTTTTTCTCTGCCCTACAGGCTTTGGCCTACAGCGTTTGGATTATCAATAAGGTGAGGGTACAGTACCCTCAAGCTTCTTTCCTAGACCTGCTGCTGATGGACTCTATAAATTTGTTGATGTTTGAAGAAAATTTTTTCCTCTTACTAATCTCAACATTCAACCCCCATGAGATTATTTTTTGAAACTCTGTTCACCAGTGGACAGAGCAAAAAGCATTCCTGATTGGCCAACAGAATTTCAACCTGTCAGGGAATGTCAGATTTCAGTGGATACAAAGGAGTACCATTCGTTGCATTGCAGCTTGCAGCATCTGAACCGATTTGTATTTGCTGAACAAAATATTCTTTGCCAGAATTTTCAGACATCAAGAAGTTTTTCAGCTCTAAAACTCCAAATAACATTCTTAAAAGCAAACGTGCTGTTCTTGAATGAAAAATATTTCTGAAAAAGGAGAAAACTTGTTATTATCAAAACGCAAAAAACCAGACACATGGACCTGAGGTTGCTTCTGATTCAAAGCAAAGAGTGGCTTAACTATTCTTAAAAATAAGGTGTCGTTTGTCGATAATTGATGAGGCAATTGCCCTGAATAATATGACCTACAACTTGTTTTCCTAAGTATACAATAATTCAATAATTGAATTGTACAATAAATTTTTACTCCCAACAAAATAAACGTATCTTGCAAATTTACCTTTCTCAAAAGCTACAATGCATTTTAAAGCTCTAACATGAAAGAAGTCTGGTTACCGTATGATAATGACAGCTTAGACCAGCGTCCCGTTGAATAATTTATGCTTTACTTTGTTTCTGTTACCGTCGTGATGGATCGAAGACTTTTAGGATTTATTCCCAGCTGATTTTCAATAATTCTTGAGACGATCGTTCCGGTATTTTTCAGTCAGGTGAAGTTTAATTAGTACTTAGCATGTACGCTTAAATTTTAAAATCTAAAAAGATTGACTGCGTGCTTGCTTGGTTTGTTTACTCATAACGACTGAAGGTTAAACGCAAATTCGGAATAAATTTGCAATAGGCACCCGCTGACGACCAAAAATGGCACAAGTTTGACTTTTACATGTATTAAAAAACTTGGTTCCTACTCCAAAAGGTCACTCCGATATACAGATGACGAAAGGAGATCGTTATAGAGAACTAACCCCAAAATATTTGTACAAGAAAGGTTCGAATGATCTCCTGGAATTTTAATACGAGGATTTTATACGCGGTTACCTGGGACGCGTACGTCTATCGATTAAAGCTGGCAGACCAGTAGTGCTCATTCACTGTAACATTAACCTTACATATACATCATATTTGAGGTTAACTTTACTTTATAAACTCCTCAAAAACCACGAGGCTAAACATGGCGTACGGAACAAATAACGATTATCGTATAAAACTGAATACCAACCCTGCTCACCTGACGTAGATAATTTGGAGGTAGTACTGTATCCAAAAGGGACAACTTTCGTCGATAACTCCTTGGCGTAAGCTTCCTTAACCCACTCTAAAAGCTCATCGACTTTCTTAGCAGGAGATTTGTTAGAGGAACTGTTAAGTCTTCTTTCCAGTGAATCCATAAAGTAAAATTTCGGCGCCGGAGAGAGCAAATCGGAAGGACGCCGTGGATAAGTCGTGAAGCTTCGGACACCCTCAAACTGAGCGATGTAAGCTTCTAGAGCTTCCGTGGCAGATTTGTAAACGGTGTCGTCGAATTCTAACCGGCTTTTGACGGGCTGCTTTTGATCAGTTCCATTCCCATTAACGCCGTGTAGAGTCGACTTCATGTGACAGTGAAATCAAATACTCCTATGAATAATAACTCATTCCGAAGTCGTTGGGATTCGAATGATGGCGGCAAAACAATAATTATTATGCATTGCGCATGTTCTCACTGCTGTGCGCGCGCGAGCGAGACCACGCGCGTCATTTATTTCGCGCCCACGCGAAGGGGAGGGAAAGCTGCGGGAATAATTGAACAAAAAGTGAAATTAGTTCCTAATTTCAAGAGAATATCAATTTATTGTTTATTAGTATCATGGATATTTTACGTTTTAGCATGGGTAAGAAAATTTGGTTATGTATGAATTCCAAGAATTTTGGTTCTGAAAAAATCGTCCTTAAGTACGTTCACCCCTTCATGTAAGCCAGAGTAAAATTTTGCATTTCAAGCACCCGTGCGTTTCGGCAGTAAATTGCATGGCCACTAGGACTCGAAAAAGAAACAACGACAAGCCGTGTCCTTCTTTCGACTAAATTTTAATGTCTACATTGACGTGGATAACAGGGTAAGAGCTAGAGATAAAAAACAAAGGAGACCAATTTCCTTGAAAGAAAAACATTTTTATAGCGGTCAGCGGCGGTGAGAAAATGAAAAATGCTAGCGGCCACCAACGTGAAAATGAGCGGCTGTGAAAAAATGCCAACAGGAGGCATACGACATTTTACGGAAGCCTGTAAGGGACATTCGAGATGCGAGATAAAAATGCGAGATGCGAGATAAAAATGCGAGATAAAAATGCGAGATAAAAAAATGCGAGATAAAAATGCGAGATAAAAATGCGAGATAAAAAAATGCGAGATAAAAATGCGAGATAAAAAAAATGCGAGATAAAAATGCGAGATAAAAATGCGAGATAAAAAAATGCGAGATAAAAATGCGAGATAAAAAAATGCGAGATAAAAATGCGAGATAAAAAAAATGCGAGATAAAAATGCGAGATAAAAATGCGAGATAAAAAAATGCGAGATAAAAATACGAGATAAAAAAATACGAGATAAAAATGCGAGATAAAAATGCGAGATAAAAAAATGCGAGATAAAAATGCGAGATAAAAAATGCGAGATAAAAAAATGCGAGATAAAAAATGCGAGATAAAAATGCGAGATAAAAAAAATGCGTGGTAAAATGGGGTTGACAGACCTGCGCGGCTCCTGCTGTGTGACCGTTGTGTTGTTATAAGCCTTTACAGTTTTGCTTTAACAAGCATGTCTTTAAGCGACTTTCCTTTTCTATAAGAGATCAAGGGAGGTTCCTTGAATATCTCTCTGAGTAGTGGCTGGTTTTCTATTAAATGCCATTTTTCCATTAGTATGTTTTTCAAACCTGGTAATGACGGTTGAAATTGCGTGACAAAGGGTAAAAGTATTTTTTGCGCTTTCTGTTTTTGTGTCAGAGCTGTCGCTCTATCTGCATATTTAACTTCTGAGAGGATCTTTTCTACCATACTCTCTGGGTAGCCTCTCGAGATAAGGCGTGTTTTAAAGTTTTTAATATTCTTGTCAAATATGACTTTAGAAGAGTTAGTTCTTAGAAGTCTAAGAGCCTCTCCTTTGACAAAACCTTTTTTAACGCCTGGTGGGTGGCAGCTGTTAAAGTTAGTGTACTGAAACGTTTCAGTAGATTTAAAATGTGTGCGCACGTCGAGAATTCTTTCTTTCTCAAATCTCTCTCCCTTATAGACTGTCGTGTCCAAGAATGTGGTTTCAATTTGTGATATTTCAGCAGTGAACTTGATTGTAGGATGAAAAGAATTGGCTTGCTCAATGAAAAGATCTATATCTTCTTTGTTTGTGTCCCACAAAGAGAATATGTCGTCAATAAACCTTTTCCACGTTAGTGGTCTCCTTCTGCTTTGTTGTAAGATCTCCTTTTCTATTGTTGCCATAAAAATGTTGGCAAAAGCTACTGCCATTTTCGTGCCCATAGCAGTTCCGTGAGTCTGGAGATAGTCTTTCCCATTGAAATGGAAAGAGTTCTCTTTAAGGATAAGACTGAGCATTTCTTTAAGCAGGTGTGTAGCTATAGGAGGGTTTTTGTCATGAAATTTTTGGTATGCGTTGCATACTATAGTAATTCCTTCCTCCTGTGGGATATTCGTGTAAAGGCTGGTGACATCCATTGAGACTAAGAAAGCGTTACTAGGCACCCTAGTGTTTTCGATAAATCTTATAAAATGTGTCGTATCTTTAAGATACGAGTCTTGTATTTGTGCTATTGGCTGAAGTAGCTTGTCTACAAATGATGAGAGGCGTTCTGTGGGGCCATCGCACCCCGAAATGATAGGTCTTCCAACTAAAGTCGGTTTGTGTATTTTTGTGAGAGTGTAGAATACTGGAATTCGTGGCGGATCTGGTGTCTGGTTAAACCATTTTACTGTCATTTCGTCAATGAAACCTTCGTTATGTAGAGTGTTAATGAGGTGTTTAACTCTCTGGGATGTGTCCTTAACCATTGGTTTTTCCAAAGGTTGATAGTTGTTTCTATCATCCAACTGTTTTTGTCCCTCATTTATTTTGTTCTCTCTTTTCATTATGACGGTTGTTGTGCCTTTATCTGCTTTCTTAAGGATTATTTCTTTGTTTTGAATAAGTTCACGGAGCGCTCGGCGCTCCCCAGGCGGCAGATTGTTTTTAGGTTTATTTAGTGGCACTTCTGTTAGCCGTAGTTTGACTTCCTCTAAATAGGATTCTAGAGCAACTGACCGTTGAACTGGGGGAATCCAACTAGACTTCACATGGAAGGGATGTGGTATAGTATCTTTGCCATGATAAATGTATTTGAGGCGCATCCTTCTGGCAAATTGGTTAAAGTCTGAAATTAGCTGGCTCCTTATCTGGTTTTCTTTCATGACAGGAGTTGGAATGAATTTCAAACCCCGAGAGAGTAAATTGATCTGCTCTGTTGTAAGTTCTATGTCTGAGAGGTTCTAAATGTGTTTTTTGCGTGTCTCTATGGCTTCGTTATATAGCTTAATGTGTTTGACATTTTTCCGCTTTCTTCTCCTGTGATTTCTTTCAGTGAGTGTTTTACTATTTATCCCCTTCTCTTTTCCCTTGTTAGAAACAGAGAGAACACTGGGATACGATTCACTTTGTTTATTCTCAATATCAGAAAACTTTGACATCATTTGTGAGAACTTGTCGAACTTAGCTTGGAGGTCTGATGCTAACTTAATTACATCAGTGCTTTTCATTTCAATCCAATTTAAGCTTAATACACGTAAGAGAATATCGAAGGATACGATCTTGCCGGGCATCAAGGGATAGTGCTGGTAAGTAGTTAGGAAGAACAGCCTCCACACACTTCGTCAAGTGAGAAACAAGAAGAATACCAAAAATAACACAGAACTCCATTTTCTTTAACCAGACATACGCGAAGCAGTCGCAAGTAAGATTGCGGGCTCAGCTTCTCCTATCTCGCATTTTTTTATCTCGCATTTTTTATCTCGCATTTTTTTATCTCGCATTTTTTATCTCGCATTTTTTTATCTCGTATTTTTATCTCGTATTTTTATCTCGCATTTTTTTATCTCGCATTTTTATCTCGCATTTTTTTATCTCGCATTTTTTTATCTCGTATTTTTATCTCGCATTTTTATCTCGCATTTTTATCTCGCATTTTTATCTCGCATTTTTTTATCAGGCATTTTTATCTCGCATTTTTATCTCGCATCTCGAATGTCCCTTACAGGCTTCCGTAACATTTCCTCCATAAAACGTTTAAATAGGAAGTTTCAGGAAGTTTCAAGTTGCAGTCGTGAAAAACAACGCCAAAGAAATGTACTTAAAACTGTGTGCTGCGCGTGTGTTCTGTAGTGAATTGTAATAATGTCGTGAATTATAATACCTGTCGTAAATTGTAATAACCATGGTTAATAATTTGGAATTGTTATGAAGCCCGGCAGACGCCTTTGTTATATATTTTTGTGGACCTGACGGTGTACAATGTTCAATAGCATTCCCATCATTTTGATCTACTGACCAATAAAACAGTCCCATTAAGTTACTCCGTCACAATTTGCCAAATGAAAACAAAGGATTATGCACCTTCAAGGAGCTTCCAACATAAACTACAGCATTTAATGTTTGTTGCCTTTCATAACCAGTAAGTTTTCGTAAATTGTAATAACAAGTTGTCGTAATTTGTAATAATCCGAGCTGTCATCAATTGTAATATCACTTCCTCGTATTTTCTAATAAGTCTTAAATGTTAAGGGCTTAGCTATTGTAATTGTCTTGTCAATCAAAAGCATTTCAGCCATTATTTAGCCAGCATTATGGCAACAAGTAAATCATCAAACCGACCACCTGATGAACTTATTCGAAACAGCCAACCAACCAACACACTGAGAAACTACCTGTTACTTCCACCAATATTGATCACATTAGGGGCCGGCCATTAGGAAAATTGTGTAGGGAGGGGGTAGAGACGGTTCGAGCCGCATAAATAGCGGTCAATAGCTGTCGCATTTGCCCACTGGGATTTTTTATTGTTTTTAATTTTTAGGCTTAAAAACAAGAAAAAATTTCAGAAATGTTTCAAATGAATCTGCCCCTTGTTATCTAAAGGTGTTTTGGTGTCTGAGTGAGTGTTCATTTTCGAGACCTTTCACAAAATACGCTAATGTGTTATAACAATTCACTGACGACAGCTGGGCTTATTACAAATTATGACAGCATCTTATTACAATTTACGACAACTTGGTTATTAAACCTCGAGAGGAACTGTTATTACAATTTACAACTGAACAGTTATTACAATTCCTGACAGAACACACGTGCAAAGGTGGTTTTTTTGCTAATTAGACCTATGGATTTTTTTGCCTTTCTCGTAGCCTTCGCCGTTTACAATTACACGATTTTACATTTTGTTTGTGAAACTATAAATATTAACGAGAGCTTCGCTTTTAGCTCTGGCTAACTGAAAATATTAAAAATGTGCTATTTCAGTCTTTCGGTTTCCTTGATATAGCGTCTTACCCCTGCATTCGTACAAGTTTTAAACCGTGGACGCCATCTCTGCCCCGAGAAATACGGAAATGTGAAGTTACAAAAATTCCCGCCAAAATTATTGACAATGATAATATGAAGCTATGAAGCCGAGCATCATTTTCGTTGATTAGCAGGCAAGGCAGGCCATTTTATATCATCGACATTGGCATCCCTGGGGATGCACGAGTAAAAGACTGCTTGCTCCCAAGCAATGTCTGAGGTGCTTCAGTTTAATGATGATGATGATGACGATGATGATAATAATAATAATAATAATAATAATAATAATAATAACAATAATAATAATGATAATAATAATGATAACGTTCTGTGCCATTGGTGCCAATGGTACTTAATAATTATCAATTAAATGCATAACTTTGGTTTTCGATTAAAAAAAAAAAAATGAATAACCGCCAGCACGTCTACTTAATCTACAAATGTTTCTGATACTGAATTAGTAGCCATGGGTAATTAACACAGAGTAAAGGATGTGATAAGAAATAATTCCGACTCACTGTCTGGCAATCTATTTTCCTTTGTAATAACTTTCGCTTTTCCAGGTCAGAAGATAGGAAAGGATAAACAAATATTAAAGGAAATTGTCCTTTGTGTCTTCGAAAATACGATGCGATATGTTTTATTAAGGTGACAGGGAAAGTTTGTGAATAGACTCGTTTGGCCTCTTAGCAAGAGCTGTTTCTCTGGCAAACAAAGGAAAACAAAGACTCTTTGATAGAGAGTTTAATTAAAACTAGCTGCCTTATTAACCGGTCGGCTGGCTTCTCTAATTGACCTTTTTCAAGCTTATTTGGACTATGCACAATTAACCTGACTCTCAGTTAATTAGACATACACCTGTGTAGTATATACAGCCTATTCCTTTGTATTGCTTTGTGATGTTTATAAAGTTTTGTTTAATTCATAAACCAACAGACAACGTTGCGAGTAATTCGGTTTGTGACTGTTAAGAAAGGGGTTGCAAATATTGATCTCTTTTAGAAAGAAGATGTATTTCGTACAACGCGTGTTATTCTCCATTTTCTACTGGCTTGTCAATTATCGGAGATAAGTATTCAGTAATTTTCCAAATAATGAATATTAAGGAGGGGGTATTAACCCTCCTATTAAGAATTCATGTGGCTATCGAATCTTGCCTGAATTATGCGTTTTTATCGTCAGCAAAGCAAGATAAAAAGACTAAAACCACGATAAAGTCGGAACCTGTTTTACCCGACAATTGTTATCCTATTATATACCGGATGTCTTAGTGTATAGTAGCGCTGCTAAGTTTTCCATTTCAAATGAATTAAAGTCACAGTGGAGATTCGTTAAATTCGGTTTTTAACAACTGAAATACACAATAAACCAGGGTAATCAGTTCCCGTATTAAACTTAATAATCTCCCGCAAAGGGTGCGTCCGATCGACTCGTATTCCGGAATAGGCAATGAAGGAAGTGGTATAAAGCCTAGCAAAACTAATTTTGGTATCCCATTGCATTGTATTACCTATATAAATCTGCTAGAGAAAAAATATAAAAAGATGCAAGTAGTCTTCAAGAGGTCCAAGAACCATGGTAGAAGATCGCGAGATTTCTAACAAAACTTTGCGTGTTCTAATTCCAGAATACGATCAATCAAAAGCACGCTTATTGAACAGGTGCTTATCAATTATTTATTTCAATCCGCACCGAAAGTTGTTTTAAGGAGACACCCGGGAAACTAACGCAACAATTAACGGTGGAGTTAACGGCTATCTGACACAAGGAACAAGGAAAAGAGAGGAAGAAGAAGCTTTCTAAGTTAGCGTAAAATGAAATCCATATACACAGCATTGTTAGTGGTTTGTATTTTCCTCCTTACTGTTGGTGAAAGTGAAGAGTATGACGCCGGAATACGAAGCAGAAAAGCAACAAGCAAAAGACGACTGTTTCAACAGGTCAGATTCTTTTCATTTATACAAGTTCGTTAACCTGGTCTTGAAGGCATTAGAGAAATTGCATGAAAGTCGAAGAAAAGTTTAAAGAGATTTCTATTTATTTCGTTCAATTGGAATATTAGTTCTTCTCTTACTTCCTCTGTTTCTTTTTTCAGGATTTCTCACTAAACTATCGACGTGACCTTTGCTCAGCTGCTCGTTCGTTAAATTGTGGGAAAGAACAACAAAACGAAGCAGAAGACTGATTTAGAGATGAAGAATTTTGCCTTTGCTACATAATGAACCACCTTACTAAGACGAGCCTGGGAAAATCATTTATCAAATTGTAAAACTGAGAACCCTTACACTCTTGATTGTTGACAATAAACATCCTAGTCTATAAATGGCTCGATTCCTGACTGGCAAAACTGGCCCCACGCGCTCTTCTTTTGGAAAGTATTTTGCAATCGTCCCTGAAAACTCAAAACAAACTAATTCAACTGGCGAAATATTTTTTTACTGCTCCAGTAGTAGCCTGCTTTGCTACTTTGTCTCCGAAACCCAGTGAGAGGCCACACTCCCCCGTTAGTGGAGAATTAATGGGTTTATATTTGAGAACTTGAGTTTGATGTAAATTCACCCTGGACCGTTCCTGGGGTACCGTAGTTTCTCCACTAAACACCCGGCCTTGGTGATAATTTTAACTAGGTTTTGTGGTGCTTGCCTTTGTTTAGATTTTCGGCTATTTTTAAAGAATAGTTTTTACACCTCTTTTCTCAGCTTTGTATATTTCCTTTGTACCGGTCGAAGCTTATTTCACCGCGTCGTCCAATTTTAAAATTGCGCGCCGTCTTCTCTTTCGGCAGAACCGAATACCCCGTTCTTTGCTTCTCAGAATAGGAATGTGGAATAGGCACAGAAGGCTCTTTATATCACACATTCATAGCCGGATTTTTGAAAACATTATCGCCGAATTAATCTTTTGCGTCCAACGGTTTTTTTCGGCCAGAAACTATCTCTAAAGTAGAATATTAAAAAAATCACGGGAAAAAAACTAAGAGCGCAAGAACTATTTTTTTTCCCTTCTCCTCCTTTCCTTTTCTTTCGCTACCGTGATTTTGGAACTTATCGCCGGGCTTAGGAAACCTACCTTTGACTGACGCCTTAGTTCACCCAAATGACTCTAAATTTGGTTATCGTTGTTTTCAAAAAATCGGTTAGATATATAAGCAAAAGTATGTTGAATACAATTAAGCCTGTTCGATGCTGAGAGTTTTTAGAGATGGATCTCGTTACTTTCTTTTTAGTTTGGACTTATCGTTCAAAGGACTAAAAAATTAAAGAACAACATCATTAATGATATACTCCACACACTCCATCTACATTAAAGTCCTTTTAGCCACTGTTTTCAGGTACAGCTGACAGTCCGTCGTTCATCACGGCAGAGGATGCTTGATTACAATTGATGCAATTTTTTTGAGCGCCAAAGACTTGTTTATTTCATGTACTTTAAATTTAAATTACCACAACAAAGTTATAATCACAAACATTTATTTTCGTTTTATTTTTCGTTAGCTATACGTCAACGTTTTGCTGTTTTTGAATCTGGTACTTGGTAGAAATCTGATAATTTTTTTTTGTCAATAACTTCTAATTCTTCACAGTATTTATACAGAAAAAATCGAGCACAATACACAGTTGTGCACATCTGTTGCCCAGTCACGAGTTCCATAAACATTGCAAAAAAACTGAATCTTGAATTTCTGACGATGTTCCTTTTGTGTGATACAATCTTAAGCCAGTAAAACGAGGGCAGTTGGATGTGGATATCATCTTTATCGGACTCATCACATTGGAGAAAATGCCTTGGCTTTCTTCATAGCTGTAGTTAGTATCAGGTACAACATATGAATCACTGGTGATCTTAACTAAGGATTTTAGCAAATGAATTTCATCAGGAAATATAGTGACAATACTCAAAGATCTACATTCTTGTAGAATAAACTTATTCATTTCATCACACCGAAGTATTAAGTCTACATTTATTTGAGTTTACATCAACTTTCTCATGCATAATTCATCGATCAGTCCACCCTCCAGTTTCAAAACACCTTTGATTCGACATCCTTGAAAATCCAAGTTGTCTATTTTGCCAGCTTTGATCTCTACGCGGTTGAAGATGCATTTATTAGCACAAAATGTCCTTAATTGATCTTCTGCTTCAACTCGGACCACACTGCAAGGCATTTCGAAAGATTTTCGTTCTCCCTCATTTAAAACTATTTCACCAATTGTCTTACATTTAACGTTAATTGAACCAACTCGAGGCAAACTGATAGACGCACTTCCTAGGTTATTGCATCGCAAGTCCACACAAGTCAAACCTTGAGTTGGAATCAAAGACTCCCCTAATGTATCGCAGTCAATGCAACAAAAATACTCTAAACTGGGGCAGTGCACCTGTATGCACTCGACTGTACAGTCATATGTCAACCACACACTTAATCGTGTCAAAGAACAACTCACTCCTGTTTTAAAGAGTTGAAACCCTTCTAGGTGCCCTCTAATAACGTAAAACTGAGCCTTTTTGTTCCTTTGAAGAATTGCATCAACTACGTTTGAAGTTAGTGATTCACAGTTTACCACCTCCAAGAGTTTTATGGTGGTCGATGTAACGTTGAGAGATCGGAGTTTCAAAAGGGTCTCAAGAAAGAGATGCTGCAATAGTGGAGATATGACTTGAAGAGATCGTAAGCTGGAACATGTAGTTACTTGAAGTCTCCTTAATTTGGGCATAGAGCATTTCAAGTTAACGATATTTTTGGCCGGTAAGTTATGAAGCTCAAAAGATTTCAAGCTCTTTGATTCAAGGTATTGATACCCTGTCATGCAGCGGTGTACATCAGCAAAACTTACTTTCAACCATCTTAGTGAAGCTAGTTTTCTTAAGAGAAGTCTGAGCTCTTTGTGGCCAATGGAAACATATTGAAGTTCCATCTTTGATATAATTAAACCTTGATGAGATGATAATAAACACTTTAAAACCTTTATGCCACTTTGATTCATCTGGATATTTGCTTTACTGCTATTATACGCAGAAATTTGAAGTTCCTTGAGCTTTAGAGCATTCAAAGACTCAATTAAAGCCCTGCTGTCTGAAATTCTCATCATATTAATCGACAATTTTAGAACTTCTAGCTTCCTGTACCTTTCTTTAAGAAGCTGAAGATGTCCCAGATTAATCAAAGATACTGGATGGTAATACCTCTGAATCCATTCCATATCTGACAAGTCCCAGAATCCATAAAGAGTCAATTCTTTAAGATTTTCTGCACTTTTCAAGGCTACAAACTGTTCAATGCTCCAAGGTAAGGTAGGGACATCAAGGCATGTAATGTTTGTCATCTCTAAGGTCACAAGACGAATAAAAGACCAAAAGTCGCAACCAAACGCAACATCAAGCGACGGAACTCTTAAGCACTTTATAAATTTGTTAAACTTTCTCAAGCACCTGAATACAATGCTCTTTTCCGCTTTGGTCAATTTTTCAAGCTTGAGGTGCATATGTTCCCAAAGAGAAGGCGTCCGGTGGATGATTTCATTCCAGCGGCGGCATACAACAGAAAATCGAGCGAGTTCATCATAAACAGGGTGCAGAAATAGAAAAATTTCTGAAAGCAGCTCGTTTGGCAAAGTTTCCATGTTGTTTCGTAATTGTTCGTTAGAAAGTCTTTTTGTTATCAATGACGTCAATAGCTTACTGTTACGTCATTACACTAAACACAACATTCTTGTCTTAAGTTAGGGATATACACTAGAAAATCTTGATAAAAAAGGAAATATTGCGAAAGGGAAAAAAGACATTAAGACAGCCAAGATGGCCATTCAAAAAAACAATGTTTAACGGTAACTGTTTAATTACTATCTGTAAAAGTGAACTCGTAAAATGCTACGTTAACAGTCACGTAGAAAAATCGTTAAACAACTTATAAAGAGAAACTTTGAACTTGAAAACCTGGCAATAAAATGGAGAAGTAGAATTACCATTTGATCTTCAAATAGTTTTTTTTCTGATCATGAATTACAGTCCTGGAGATCGCTTCTGAGCGTTTATTGTGCGCCATATGTTTATAACTTGAAACTGTTTGCGCGCGCTAAATTGTGCGTCCCTAGCGCCATTACAATGACGAGTGAAATTTGAATTAAGTCACAAAAAAACGCGGGCGCATTGTGTAAACACAGGTGGCCCAAGCGTAATATGAGAGTTTTTATGGGAAATAAAGAGTTTGAAACTTACTTAAAATAAATGAACCAAAAGCGATAAAAGTTATTAATAAAGTGTAAATATTAATAGGGCCATTTATACGAGGAAAAATAAGACGTGTCTTACATAAGACGCGTCTTAAATAAGACGCGACTCCGTATGAACGGGACATTTTGTCTAAAATAAGACACGACTTAGCTAAGCCGCGTCCTTATTTTAGAACAGCCCTTAACAACTGTTCTTAGATTAGACGCGTCTTAGCTGAGACGAGAAAAACTTCGGATAAATGACCGTCGCGTCTTACATAAGACGCGAACGCATAGTACGCATGCGTTAAGCATTATGGCAACAAGTAAATCATCAAACCGACCACCTGATGAACTTATTCGAAACAGCCAACCAACCAACACACTGAGAAACTACCTGTTACTTCCACCAATATTGATCACATTAGGGGCCGGCCATTAGGAAAATTGTGTAGGGAGGGGGTAGAGACGGTTCGAGCCGCATAAATAGCGGTCAATAGCTGTCGCATTTGCCCACTGGGATTTTTTATTGTTTTTAATTTTTAGGCTTAAAAACAAGAAAAAATTTCAGAAATGTTTCAAATGAATCTGCCCCTTGTTATCTAAAGGTGTTTTGGTGTCTGAGTGAGTGTTCATTTTCGAGACCTTTCACAAAATACGCTAATGTGTTATAACAATTCACTGACGACAGCTAGGCTTATTACAATTTACGACAACTTGGTTATTAAACCTCGAGAGGAACTGTTATTACAATTTACAACTGAACAATTATTACAATTCCTGACAGACCACACGTGCAAAGGTGGTTTTTTTGCTAATTAGACCTATGGATTTTTTTTGCCTTTCTCGTAGCCTTCGCCGTTTACAATTACACGATTTTACATTTTGTTTGTGAAACTATAAATATTAACGAGAGCTTCGCTTTTAGCTCTGGCTAACTGAAAATATTAAAAATGTGCTATTTCAGTCTTTCGGTTTCCTTGATATAGCGTCTTACCCCTGCATTCGTACAAGTTTTAAACCGTGGACGCCATCTCTGCCCCGAGAAATACGGAAATGTGAAGTTACAAAAATTCCCGCCAAAATTATTGACAATGATAATATGAAGCTATGAAGCCGAGCATCATTTTCGTTGATTAGCAGGCAAGGCAGGCCATTTTATATCATCGACATTGCCATCCCTGGGGATGCACGAGTAAAAGACTGCTTGCTCCCAAGCAATGTCTGAGGTGCTTCAGTTTAATGATGATGATGATGACGATGATGATGATGATAATAATAATAATAATAATAATAATAATAATAATGATAATAATAATGATAACGTTCTGTGCCATTGGTGCCAATGGTACTTAATAATTATCAATTAAATGCATAACTTCGGTTTTCGATTAAAAAAAAAATGAATAACCGCCAGCACGTCTACTTAATCTACAAATGTTTCTGATACTGAATTAGTAGCCATGGGTAATTAACACAGAGTAAAGGATGTGATAAGAAATAATTCCGACTCACTGTCTGGCTATCTATTTTCCTTTGTAATAACTTTCGCTTTACCAGGTCAGAAGATAGGAAAGGATAAACAAATATTAAAGGAAATTGTCCTTTGTGTCTTCGAAAATACGATGCGATATGTTTTATTAGGGTGACAGGGAAAGTTTGTATATAGACTCGTTTGGCCTCTTAGCAAGAGCTGTTTCTCTGGCAAACAAAGGAAAACAAAGACTCTTTGATAGAGAGTTTAATTAAAACTAGCTGCCTTATTAACCGGTCGGCTGGCTTCTCTAATTGACCTTTTTCAAGCTTATTTGGACTATGCGCAATTAACCTGACTCTCAGTTAATTAGACATACACCTGTGTAGTATATACAGCCTATTCCTTTGAATTGCTTTGTGATTTTTATAAAGTATTGTTTAATTCATAAACCAACAGACAACGTTGCGAGTAATTCGGTTTGTGACTGCTAAGAAAGGGGTTGCAAATATTGATCTCTTTTAGAAAAAAGATGTATTTCGTACAACGCGTGTTATTCTCCATTTTCTACTGGCTTGTCAATTATCAGAGGTAACTTTTCAGTAATTTTCCAAATAATGAATATTAAGGAGGGCTATTAACCCTCGTATTAATAATTCATGTGGCTATCGAATCTTGCCTGAATTAAATGCGTTTTTATCGTCAGCAAAGCAAGATAAAAAGACTAAAACCACGATAAAGTCGGAATCTGTTTTACCCGACAATTGGTATCCTATTATATACCGGATGCTGCTCGGTTTTCCATTTCAAATGAATTAAAGTGACAGTGGAGATTCGTTAAATTCGGTTTTTAACAACTGAAATACACAATAAACCAGGGTAATCAGTTCCCGTATTAAACTTAATAATCTCCCGCAAAGGGTGCGTCCGATCGACTCGTATTCCGGAATAGGCAATGAAGGAAGTGGTATTAAAGCCTAGCAAAACTAATTTTGGTATCCCATTGCATTGTATTACCTATATAAATCTGCTAGAGAAAAAATATAAAAAGATGCAAGTAGTCTTCAAGAGGTCCAAGAACCATGGTAGAAGATCGCGAGATTTCTAACAAAACTTTGCGTGTTCTAATTCCAGAATACGATCAATCAAAAGCACGCTTATTGAACAGGTGCTTATCAATTATTTATTTCAATCCGCACCGAAAGTTGTTTTAAGGAGACACCAGGGACACTAACGCAACAATTAACGGTGGAGTTAACGGCTATCTGACACAAGGAACAAGGAAAAGAGAGGAAGAAGAAGCTTTCTAAGTTAGCGTAAAATGAAATCCATATACACAGCATTGTTAGTGGTTTGCATTTTCCTCCTTACTGTTGGTGAAAGTGAAGAGTATGACGCCGGAATACGAAGCAGAAAAGCAACAAGCAAAAGACGACTGTTTCAACAGGTCAGATTCTTTTCATTTATACAAGTTCGTTAACCTGGTCTTGAAGGCATTAGAGAAATTGCATGAAAGTCGAAGAAAAGTTTAAAGAGATTTCTATTTATTTCGTTCAATTGGAATATTAGTTCTTCTCTTACTTCCTCTGTTTCTTTTTTCAGGATTTCTCACTAAACTATCGACGTGACCTTTGCTCAGCTGCTCGTTCGTTAAATTGTGGGAAAGAACAACAAAACGAAGCAGAAGACTGATTTAGAGATGAAGAATTTTGCCTTTGCTACATAATGAACCACCTTACTAAGACGAGCCTGGGAAAATCATTTATCAAATTGTAAAACTGAGAACCCTTAAACTCTTGATTGTTGACAATAAACATCCTAGTCTATAAATGGCTCGATTCCTGACTGGCAAAACTGGCCCCACGCGCTCTTCTTTTGGAAAGTATTTTGCAATCGTCCCTGAAAACTCAAAACAAACTAATTCAACTGGCGAAATATTTTTCTACTGCTCCAGTAGTAGCCTCCTTTGTTACTTTGTCTCCGAAACCCAGTGAGAGACCACACTCCCCCGTTAGTGGAGAATTAATGGGTTTATATTTGAGAACTTGAGTTTGATATAAATTCACCCTGGACCGTTCCTGGGGTACCGTAGTTTCTCCACTAAACGCCCGGCCTTGGTGATAATTTTAACTAGGTTTTGTGGTACTTGCCTTTGTTTAGATTTTCGGCTATTTTTAAAGAATAGTTTTTACACCTCTTTTCTCAGCTTTGTATATTTCCTTTGTACCGGTCGAAGCTTATTTCACCGCGTCGTCCAATTTTAAAACTGCGCGCCGTCTTCTCTTTCGGCAGAACCGAATACCCAGTTCTTTGCTTCTCAGTAATACTGTGGAATAGGCACAGAAGGCTCTTTATATTACACATTGATAACCGGAGTTTTGAAAACACTATCGCCAAATTAATCTTTTGCGTCCAACGGTTTTTTCGGCCAGAAACTATCTCTAAAGTAGAATATTAAAAAAATCACGGGAAAAAAACTAAGAGCGCAAGAACTATTTTCTTCCCTTCTCCTCCTTTCCTTTTCTTTCGCTACCGTGATTTTGGAACTTATCGCCGGGCTTAGGAAACCTACCTTTGACTGACGCCTTAGTTCACCCAAATGACTCTGAATTTGGTTATCGTTGTTTTCAAAAAATCGGTTAGATATGTAAGCAAAAGTATGTTGAATACAATTAAGCCTGTTCGATGCTGAGATTTTTTAGAGATGGATCTCGTTACGTTCTTCTTAGGTTGGACTTATCGTTCAAAGGACTATGGGAAATCGTGAATTTTCTGTTTTAGCTAAAAAATTAAAGAACAACATCATTAATGATATACTCCACTCCATCTACATTAAAGTCCTTTTAGCCATTGTTTTCAGGTACAGCTGACAGTCCGTCGTTCATCACGGCAGAGGATGCTTGATTGCAAATGATGCAATTTTTTTGAGCACCAAAGACTTGTTTATTTCATGGATTTTAAATTTAAATTACCACAACAAAATTATAATCACAAACATTAATTTTCGTTTTATTTTTCGTTAGCTATACGTCAACGTTTTGCTGTTTTTGAATCTGCTACTTGGTAGAAACCTGTTAATTTTTTTTGTCAATAGCTTCTAATTCTTCACGGTATTTATACAGAAAAAATCGAGCACAATACACAGTTGTGCACATCTGTTGTCTAGTCACGAGTTCCATAAACATTGCAAAAAAACTGAATCTTGAATTTCTGACGGTGTTCCTTTTGTGTGATACAATCTTAAGCCAGTAAAACGAGGGCAGTTGGATGTGGATATCATCTTTATCGGACTCATCACATTGGAGAAAATGCCTTGACCTTTTAATTCTTGGCTTTCTTCATAGCTGTAGTTAGTATCAGGTACAACACATGAATCACTGGTGATCTTAACTAAGGATTTTAGCAAATGAATTTCATCAGGAAATATAGAGACAATACTCAAAGATCTACATTCTTGTAGAATAAACTTATTCATTTCATCACACCGAAGTATTAAGTCCACATTTATCTGAGTTTCCATCAACTTTCTCATGCATAATTCATCGATCAGTCCACCCTCCAGTTTCAAAACACCTTTGATTCGACATCCTTGAAAATTCAAGTTGTCTATTTTGCCTGCTTTGATCTCTACGCGGTTGAAGATGCATTTATTAGCACAAAATGTCCTTAATTGATCTTCTGCTTCAACTCGGACCACACTGCAAGGCATCTCGAAAGATTTTCGTTCTCCCTCATTTAAAACTATTTCACCAATTGTCTTACATTTAACGTTAATTGAACCAACTCGAGGCAAACTGATAGACGCACTACCTAGGTTACTGCATCGCAAGTCCACACAAGTCAAACCTTGAGTTGGAATCAAAGACTCCCCTAATGTATCGCAGTCAATGCAACAGAAATACTCTAAACTGGGGCAGTGCACCTGTATGCACTCGACTGTACAGTCATATGTCAACCACACACTTAATCGTGTCAAAGAACAACTCACTCCTGTTTTAAAGAGTTGAAACCCTTCTAGGTGCCCTCTAATAACGTAAAACTGAGCCTTTTTGTTCCTTTGAAGAATTGCATCAACTACGTTTGAAGTTAGTGATTCACAGTTTACCACCTCCAAGAGTTTTATGGTGGTCGATGTAACGTGGAGAGATCGGAGTTTCAAAAGGGTCTCAAGAAAGAGATGCTGCAATAGTGGAGATATGACTTGAAGAGATCGTAAGCTGGAACATGTAGTTACTTGAAGTCTCCTTAATTTGGGCATAGAGCATTTCAAGTTAACGATATTTTTGGCCGGTAAGTTATGAAGCTCAAAAGATTTCAAGCTCTTTGATTCAAGGTATTGATACCCTGTCATGCAGCGGTGTACATCAGCAAAACTTACTTTCAACCATCTTAGTGAAGCTAGTTTTCTTAAGAGAAGCCTGAGCTCTTTGTGGCCAATGGAAACATATTGAAGTTCCATCTTTGATATAATTAAACCATGATGAGATGATAACAAACACTTTAAAACCTTTATGCCACTTTGATTCATCTGGATATTTGCTTTGCTGCTATTATACGCAGAAATTTGAAGTTCTTTGAGCTTTAGAGCATTCAAAGACTCAATTAAAGCCCTGTCTGAAATTCTCATCATATTAATCGACAATTTTAGAACTTCTAGCTTCCTGCACCTTTCTTTAAGAAGCTGAAGATGTCCCAGATTAATCAAAGATACTGGATGGTAATACCTCTGAATCCATTCCATATCTGACAAATCCCAGAATCCATAAAGAGTTAATTCTTTAAGATTTTCTGCACTTTTCAAGGCTACAAACTGTTCAATGCTCCAAGGTAAGGTAGGGACATCAAGGCATGTAATGTTTGTCATCTCTACGGTCACAAGACGAATAAAAGACCAAAAGTCGCAACCAAACGCAACATCAAGCGACGGAACTCTTAAGCACTTTATAAATTTGTTAAACTTTCTCAAGCACCTGAATACAATGCTCTTTTCTGCTTTGGTCAATTTTTCAAGCTTGAGGTGCATATGTTCCCAAAGAGAAGGCGTCCGGTGGATGATTTCATTCCAGCGGCGGCATACAACAGAAAATCGAGCGAGTTCATCATAAACAGGGTGCAGAAATAGAAAAATTTCTGAAAGCAGCTCGTTTGGCAAAGTTTCCATGTTGTTTCGTAATTGTTCGTTAGAAAGTCTTTTTGTTATCAATGACGTCAATAGCTTACTGTTACGTCATTACACTAAATACAACATTCTTGTCTTAAGTTAGGGATATACACTAGAAAATCTTGATAAAAAAGGAAATATTGCGAAAGGGAAAAAAGACATTAAGACAGCCAAGATGGCCATTGAAAAAACAATGTTTAACAGTAACTGTTTAATTACTATCTGTAAAAGTGAACTCGTAAAATGCTACGTTAACAGTCACGTAGAAAAATCGTTAAACAACTTATAAAGAGAAACTTTGAACTTGAAAACCTGGCAATAAAATGGAGAAATAGAATTACCATTTGATCTTCAAATAGTTTTTTTTTCTGATCATGAATTACAGTCCTGGAGATCGCTTCTGAGCGCTTATTGTGCGCCATATGTTTATAACTTGAGACTGTTTGCGCGCGCTAAATTGTGCGTCCCTAGCGCCATTATAATGACGAGTGAAATTTGAATTAAGTCACAAAAAAACGCGGGCGCATTGTATAAACACAGGTGGCCCAAGCGTAATATGAGAGTTTGAATGGGAAATAAAGAGTTTGAACTTAGATAAAATAAATGAACTAAAAGCGATAAAAGTTATTAATAAAGGGTAAATATTAATAGGGCCATTTATACGAGGAAAAATAAGACGCGTCTTAAATAAGACGCGACTCCGTATAAACGGCACATTTTGTCTAAAATAAGACGCGACTTAGCTAATTCCTATGAAATCTAAGTTAATATTATTCAAAAGCGCGATATTACCATTCCTCACGTACTGTCACCTAGTGTGGCATTTTTGTAAAGCGAGTGACACTCGAAAGCTTGAAAGACTACAAGAAAGAGGACTTAGAGCGGTTTTCAAGGATAATAATTCCAGTTATGAACAACTATTAGAGAAGGCAGATCTGCCAACACTACTAAATAGTCGCTTACAGGATCTGTGCATCCTTATGTATAAAGTAAAGCATAAACTGTGCCCTGCATATATAAGTAACATCTTTAAAGAACCAAATAGTAATTACAATCTGCGGCAAGCAGATTTCTCTATACCTAGGTATGAGACAGTCACCTATGGCAAGCACTCTATTAGATATTTAGGGCCTAGGCTATGGACAAAACTACCCAAGAGTATCAGGGACGTCACAACCCTAACGTCGTTTAAAAGCAAGATACGCCAACTCAATATAAGTGAACTTTTAGATGATGACTGCGCAGGCTGTAGCCTTTGTTCATTTTGACTTCTGTGTATTTTTACTATAAATCTCTTAATTAGTTAACTATAGATATTTTACCTACTACTGTATATAGTTTTTAGTTTGTATATTCTCCCCTAATTGGTGTCCCCAAATTAGTAAGGGATTTGTTCCCTGGCTAGACGGTTTTTGACACTTTAATAAAGTTTCTATTCTATTCTATTCTATTCTACCTTACCCTCGTTTTGAAATTAACACAAACGGCCACATCGTTCGATTTGAGCCAGATAACAAATGGAACCTGAGCAACTTACGCACAGGTCTTTTGATAGTACTAAAACATAACTGTTTTTTAAATGCAAACATCGTTTACAGTTGTAAAATAACATAAAAAATTAATGAATTGAACTACACCTGACCCACTCCGCGTATTGTCTGTATATGGTGAAACTGGAAAGGTGCTACTGGAGATTGAAGTGTGCGGAAAGCTGTTATGACAACTTCTATTTTACTGATATTTTCCCATCAATGCAAATATTAATGACACAAGCATGCTTTGGACTTACGAATTATGTTTATGTAATTACCGATTTCATTCTTGCTTTCTACTTGGTCATTAAGTGAATGTTAAAAGCACTGGCAAAAACGTGAGAAAGTTGTTAACTTTTCTCTAGGTTTTATAATCTTGGCATTGTTGCCGGCTCAGTCTAAAAGCTTATTGTGAGGCAAAAGGTTTGACAGAACTAATAATTAACTGACGTGCACGCTTATGGGCCGGTGTCCAGGTAACTGAAGTAAGAATTATCATGCAAAAGCTGCCATTTATAACATCTTGAACTTCATGTGAAGTACCATCGTATCCATAGTAACCGCTATTGTTCATGTTAAGCCTGCATATGCCATATTTTTTACCAGAGGTGTTAACTAAGGTTTTGCTTAATTAATTCAACTGAGATTGAAATAAAATTCGTCCAAACCCCGGAAACCTTAAGTAAACAACGGTAATACCAAGTGAATTCAGTATCAGTTATTGTTACGTCTTAACGAGTATTAGCACTGAAGGCAACTGACGCCGGAGCAAACAGGTGAGAGGTTCCGCTATAAATCTATAACAAAAATTCTCAAAGTTTACGTTTGTATGCTCGTACTTTTTCTTCAAAGAACTTCCATGCACATTTCAACTTTAAAGGAATAGTTCAATGTTTACGATCTTACGATTCCTCAATTCTAAAACGGACCCCGACTTTACCAGATATCTTTACAGCAAGCGATGTTGGTCATTTCAGTTGCAAATAATGAACTTTTTTCCTTCCGTTTAAACGAATTCGATAAGCCAGCGTTTTCAAAGAACTCCACTTTGGCGACCGTTTTTGAAAACCTACGTTTTTGTTTCTCGAATTCGCCGTCTATGTATGGACAGAAGGCTAAATCGGAGAGGAAGAAACTCCGTTTTCAAAATATAAGTGTGGATGGGACACTTATTTGGCTGAAGAATACATTAACATAATGTGCCTCAGTTTTCATCCTGAGTAAGCTTGATTGTATACACATTCGGGCGAGAGGCAATTAATCGTATATACTGGAAACTGCTTTGACAACAAGTCACTGTCTACTTTTGTTATGAGCGACATTTAGCAACAACTAAGGCGCTGGCACAGCTGGCGGCTGGTTAGAAAACGCCATTAACGAAATTAATTCCCACTGTTTCACAGCTCGTCCTATGCCACTTACTTAGTATGCCAACTTTAGGTAAATTTTCGGGCCGGAGTTAATTTTAAAGGAGCACACCAAACTTTGGAAAAAGCAAAAAAAAAAATGGTCTTCGTGCAATTAGGTCTTCCATAAAACGTGAAATTAAAGAATTTCATGTCGTATAATAGTCAGGCAAAGGACGACAGAATTGTTCGTTTGCCGTTCTCGTTGCCCTCGTCGTCTTTGTCAGTTGCTACATCTCTTCGCTGTCAAAATAAGTTTTTTTACAGGGACGTATAGTGCACACGTACATTCTAAAAGGTATTTTGACTACTGCTGTACTGAATATTTTCATAGTCATAATCAACGAGCTTGACAGCAATCCGGCTGGACAGTGGCCAACATAGCAAAGTGAGCTTCTCAATCTCAAAAACAGAGACAGTTTAAAAAATTGACGATGAAAAAACCTCTCCCTTTTCGTCCTTTACTTTAACTTCAAGTTCAGCAGTGGTGGCCTGTGTGCATTGTATTCCGATTTCAACTTTTAACTCTGGCGCAGATTAAGAATTATGCAATATTTTTTTTACCTCAAAATGTTCCAGTCTATTCTTGCTATTAATTCAATGGTAACATCTCCAAGTCAGCGGGAAAAGAAGCTGAGAGAAAGTCTTTAAAGGTTTTATAATTAATTTTCTTAGTTTCACATCCAAAATATTGTGATAGCAGAATGATAAATGTTTAAGTTCAACCATTCTACGATTTATAGCCATTCGCTGACAAACCAGATAAATCGGAATCTTTTGAATTTTATCCGGCTATCCTTTTTGCCTCATTCTTGTGATTATTCTTATTCTCTTGGTTTTTTGGTATCGTCAGTCTTAAAGAAAATATTTTTGTTTCGTCCACTGAGATTTTCCTTCTTCTTTCAAGGAGCTGCGGCCTGAACCTTCATTAACACGAAGTCTGGCTACCAAAAATAGTTTTAGTATTTCCATCGTTTTGGCGTTTTTCATATATAGAGGAGGAAAACGATTCGAATACGCCATAAGTGTATGACTATTTTGTTGAAAACGGAGCAAAGATTAATCCCCGTTTTCAAAAATATCCGGAAACGTGTGGAAATCTGCCCAACAACTTTACGACACGTCGCTTCATCTGTCACTAAAATTGAAGTTTCTCGGTTCTACTAGGCATTGGAAAGTGCAAATTATCACAATTTCGATATTTATAAGGCTTATTGTTTATCGGGGTACGGTCAAGATACCTTTTGTTAAGTCATCTATGATTTGGCTTAGAATTAAGCCTTGTTTCTCAGAGTGTGTCCAGCAGATGAAATGCCGAGTCCAGCGAAAGTAGTACAGGCGGCCATCATTTTCCTGTTATCAGCTCAGTCAATGACAAGTGCCTTTCTCAGGTAAATAAATATAATTACAGTCCTAAAGGTATGGATTCATTAAGCCTTGCAAAACTAAGATATAAGCAACAAAAACAGTTTATTATTAACACACGTCAAAGAGATTCGTTTAGTTGTGTAAAGAAAAGGCAAAAAAACAAGAAAGGAAATAATTTCATGTGAACCCACTGCTGTTAACATAAACAGTGTAATGGAGGCAAAAGCCTTTAGGTATAATTTTATCTACAGAATATTGTATTTATAATGACAGCTATCAGTTTTTTCAGAGGAAATGTTTTACCCTCAGTATAGTCCTACTCGTGATCGGCAATGGAAAAGGAGCCAGTTATATATAAGATGAATTTAACATAATCATTCCTATCCAAAACGTCTCCGATAAGTATGGCTCTAGGTCTCGAAATGAACGTCCGAAAATTTCAAATTAGCCCTTTCCGAATCGCAATAACCCAACTCAACTCAACGGTAGGCTCAACTCAACATTATTACAGCAATATTTGTACAACAACAAGAGCTTGATCTGCAGTTAGCATTAACTTATTTAGGAGGAACAGTTAATCAATCCATGCAAAAACATTGCAATATTACAATTCAACTCAATTTTTTAGTATAATTCATATTATCTTAATTACAAGCAGCTTTCTATTCAGAATTTGTTAGTGCTGTATAATTTTGGGAAATGTCGATATAGTCACCATGCCTCTTTAGAATCTCAACAAAGAAAAAAGTGGAGTTTCGTTTTTAAAATATGCTTTATCGCATATCTCATCCCATATCTTAGCTTCTACACTTGAAAATGCACTCTTTTGGATTTCAAACCTAGATGTCGTATCATGAATAAAGTTGTAAGATGGGGAAGACCAGGTGTAATAAGAATGATCAACGTCGTTGTTGTTAAAACGGTTTAAAATTTTTGGGGTACCTTTTGTTTAAAAAATGTTATGCATTAAGGTATATATCTGCACCGTTAACTTTGTATATAGTTTTTATTATCTTTAACAGTCAATTTCAAGAAAGTTTCTTTATATCAGTGCATTAACACTATCGCTCGGTTTTTGAGGAACTGAAATACATAAAAAGTAATGAATTGTGCTACGTCACCCGAAAGGTGTTAATTTAATTACCCCCAGCTATGGGTGGCATGGAAAGAGAAAACTCAAAATTTTAGAATAATCCCTAGAGCAACGCAAACAAGAACGTGAAATGGAATTATAATGAATCCAGTGTTCAACCAGGACTGTTCCAGTTCATACACTTTTTAGAGCTCAATTTGCGAGTTAATTGAACTTGATGCTGAATTAAAAGAGAAATCAAATTGCTCTCCTGCAGTCTCCCGCATTCATTTTCCCTAAAAACGGAAATTGAAAATTTATCCTTTAACTCCAGTAAGTCAGGTAATTTTCGATATTGATGTTAACTTCGAAAAAGTAAACTAGAGAGCAAATTATATTATCTGAAATTACTGCCGAAAGATTTTTATGTTGAAACTTTGCCGTGGTAGTGGTGGTAGTGCCGTGCTACTTTAAACAACAAACGTACTCGAAAGAAAGAAGATATTTTAGGCGGTTGGCAAAAATATCAGCTTCAGTGAACAGAGGGAGAGCATAAGTCCTATTCCTATTATCATTCATTCAAAGTATTTCACCGTTTCTGATTTACTTTATAATCTTAATAATCTGCTGGCGCTGACCAAATTTGGAAGATGTAGTTAATAGAGCGTTTAAGCTTCACGTATACAGCAAACGGCAAAAGTCAGATTTGAGTTGAGAATTTTTAAAAATTGAAAATGAGTAAATAAAAACAGCTCAAAACAATTCCTCAAGATAAAAAATTACGTGAAACTACTAAAAATTTAGGTGCAGAAATAATGAACAGTAGATGACAAGTAAAGAGGAAAGTTGGTCACGTGGTACAAATTCGCGTTTGACGGTTTGACGTAAACGTGACTCTTTCTGCCTTTTTTTTTTAACAAACTCTACAGCTAAGATGCCGTGACACTGTCTTGGTTGCCTCCTACGACTTTTTTTTTTACATCTTTGTTGGAGTTGAGTGCCTGTTGTCAAGTTCTGGAACTGTTTAACCAGCATTTTGTACCAAGGGTCTTCACTACTAAAACATATTCATTCATTTTCTCGGACTTCCGTGAAAAATTTTCTTTGGTGTTACTACAGATGATTTATTACATCTTAAGCCCTTGAAAAATTTCAAAAAGAATGCAATATTCTTTAAATCATTCTGGTACAAGGTTTTTGTACACTGAAAATTAAAATTACTCAATTTCCTGGTTGATTCCGTCTTAAATTTCTCGACAATAGTCGAATTACTAGTGATGGTTTCACCCTCGTCGGTTATTATAGATTGAACTGTCGAACATTTTCTCTCTTTGTTTGGGAAAATGCTCTTCATAGCTCCCCAAAATGATTTCGGGTTAGCCAAATTATCCTGAATTTCGTTTCTCTGATAACGACGCTTCTCAATTTAGATCCTGTTGGAAACTTGATTTCGTAATCGCCGATACCTACTCGTATCGATCTCAGATGTTAACCATGGACATTTAACTCCCCTCAACACTTTATGACGAATAGGAGCATGTTTATTACGAACTGAAAGAAATAACTCTTCCATTTCGACCAAGCGGAGTTTACCGATCCCTTTTGGCGTACACGTCATCCCAGGAACATTTCTTCAAATCCTCACTCTAGAGTTAAAAGAACTTGACTCACATAGCTTGAAGACACTGGACTGTACCGTCTGAGACTCACATAGCTGTTTAATCGTAGACTCATGTAGTTGTTTTTAAACACGCTGTTTAACTGAAAGCGAATATTATCTCGAGTTACATTTCAAACCAAAGCTAGGATAGGGTACATTATGGGAAAAACGTTCTCAAGTAGTTTTGTCCGGCATTGTAGCGGTCAAGGCAGGACTTGAATCGGGACTCGAAATACAATTCAGTGCAGTGCTGTCTTGTTTTCTGATCAAGAAAAGAAGGGGCGAGTCAATTCGAAAGAAAAGTTGGGGAGGTAAAGTGATAGCGTCGACAAGTATGTTGTTTTAGGGCCATGCAGAATGTTTGTCTGCGATAGGTGAAGACCAAATTGAGACTTCCATTTTTTTATAAATTACTTAGCAACCCTCTCCATTAGTAGAAAAAAGGAATTTTTTATAATTCCCGATGTTTTAAAGTTATAATTTGTTCCTCTACCCATCGACAATCCTATCTAATATTTACTAGCCTTAATTCTAGGGATAACTCGACGCAACTCATGGACGATATACAGGCGGCTGTCATTATGAGAAAAGTAAAGGATGAAAGTAACAGATTTATTCGCCCAAATGCAAGAGGTATAGAACTGAGACAATAAGGAATACCGACAGAATTAAAGCACTAGCCGAGGTTACAAATATTGATATATTTTTTATTCTGACGTCTTTCAAACACCAACAAGATCACCACTTATATGAGTTTTACCATGTTATTGACAGGGCCGCCAACAGCAGTCCAAGCTGATGTGTACATAGTTTACATAGGAGGCTTTCAAGAAGTTGATATGGTTTGCATTGTTTACTCGCATGAATCTGTGACATTATTTTTGAAATACTCTTTTAGTGTACACTGAGATATGTTTCCACAATAGGTAACTATTGACAGGTAGATTATGTTTTCTGGTAGTTCTCGTTTCACTGGGAACTGAACTGAACTTGACCGACACTGTTTACTTAACAGACTTTTACTCTGGAACTCTACTTTCGTCAGTACTGGCGTGATGATAGGTTATCTCATAATTTGCCCAAGAGGCAGATAACTTTACCTGGCGACACCGCTGACAGACTGTGGCAGCCTGACACATATTTTCAAAACACCAAAAAAGGAGAGCTGCACAAACTGACTACCTTAAACAAAGTGATGGTAATTCAACAAGATGGAAGTGTATTTATCAGCACAAGGTAATAAAACCCTTATTTTTTCTTTATGTCTTATTGTGTATTGCCACATGCATAACTGCAGGCTTTCAAAATGAAGGGGACTATTCAACTTCGTGACTAAATTCAACAATTTTCCTGTTCATTTACTGTAACTTCCATTCAAAAAAGTTTAATAAACGATGCTTTAATCGGAGGGGGCTGTTACAATTTTTTCTTCCCCAACACCACTAAAACAAAACACGGAAACATGACCCTGGCACACCTGCATGTCGACAGTTGCTCTAACAAAGTTTCGCACAGTCATCATTTCCCATTAAAACTGAGCTGATAATCTGAAACGGTGTGAAATTTGTTCTAATTTTTTATGGTCGTCATGACTTTTGACTTGGGTTATTTATAATATTTAGAATCACTCTGACGTGTGTTTGTGTCATGGACTTTCGTAAGTTTCCCATGGATCGAAAAGAGTGTGAATTGAACTTCTCAAGTTGTAAGTACCGAAAAAATATACCTATCGTTAAAATATAGTAGCTGATTACCAGCATTGATGCCACGTGAGGCTAATGTGTGAGTTTTCATGAAAGGCTAAAAAGACCTTAATTTTTAGTTTTCTAGCTTTTTTTCTAAATAAACGTTTATATAAATATTGTAATAAATGAAATGAAATGAAATGAAATGAAGAGTCGTGGATGAGAGGACGAACGTGCCCTCTTACAATACATTTGACCATGTGCTGGGAACAGTAAGCTCTGACGTCAGCATACAAGAGGCCACTGGCAGCCGCTCACAGTCTATTTATAAGCTTCCTGTACTCACCCTACCCATGATGGGAATGATGTGAAGTGTGAAGGTTGACCACAAGACCGGGGTCTACATCACCTACTCTTTTCGAACAATAGTGTGGGTTCTTTTACGTCCCACAAGAACCAGAAAAGTGTAATTGCTGTGAGACGGGACATACGGTTTTTCGTCCTTATCCGAGAAGATTAGAAAGCCTAACCGTTTGCAGATGTCGTTACAAAGGCAGCACTTTCTTCTCAGTTATTTAAAGACCCTGAGTGTTGGTCCGGGCGGGGTTCGAACCCGTGACCAGCAGACGTCCAGCAGACCGGCGCTCTCCCAACTGAGCCAACCAGGCGGATTAAATGTTTATGATCCGAGCTGGTAACCAAGTGTCGTCACAAGAACAAGTTCTTCGCAACCAATCACTGAACGCGCCGCTCCAACCGTCCATGAATTTCAAATTTCCAACTTAAAACCGAAAATCTGTCTTCAGAATTTTTAGTCTGATGATCGCTTAGTGCGTGAAACTCCGAGTTACAACTCCATTAAATGCTATCCTTTTCATTCGTAAATGTTTATGTAGAAGGTTTATATTCCTTTTTTTGGCAGCTGTTTATCTATATATATATATATATATATATAGCTGTTTATATATATATATATATATATATATATATACATTTTATTCACTGAAAATGTTTCTTGATTTTTCATACGTTAAGTGTTTTCTATTGACTCTTTTGCTTTGCAGACTCTTTTACTACTGATGATATTGTTTATGAGTGGAAGGAAAGAAATACAACATCGCCAGAAAGTCTAGAGATTGCTCAATTTACACTTGAATCAGTCAGTACTCATCAGAAAGTCAGTAACTACGTAACTGGTACGCGACTGGTTGATGTGCTGATATGTGGGGGGTGTGGTCTTCAGAGAGCCACGTGATCTATTAGGGCAGTGTTTACACTTGGTGCCCGGGCACTAGTGTCCGAGTACGGTACTCACTAGGTACTAATGTGAACACAGCCCTTTTTCAAGTACCCTCGCTAGAATTCGCGCACGGCGCTGGTGCCCAAAGACAAGGTCTCGACCTTGTACACTGCGGGCACAATATGATCAAAATACAAAAACAAGTTCCTTTCTTTTTAATTTGCCGGTGTTTGTCATCAAATGCTTTCATGCTTTTAAATGTTTGTTTCTGTTTTCCTAGGTAATTTCTCTGTTCTTGGCCTGAGATTTGTGTTCACTCGACGCATTGGCCATTACCTGACAAGGGTTTACATTCCAGCCATTCTTATCGTATCTATGTCTTGGCTTTCATTCTTCATTGATCCCACGTCAGTTCCAGCTCGTGTTGCACTAAGTATAATGACTTTTCTCACAATGACTACACTGTTAATCGGTGTTGGTCAGAGATCTTTGCCCGTGGTATCGTATGTGAAGGCAGTAGACTGGTACCTGATTTTCTGCTATATTTTTGTGTTCAGTGCATTTGCAGAATATGCGATTGTAAACAACATACAAACAGGACACAAATCTACAGAGCTTCGAATGGTAAGAATGAATGTATATTCCATGAGAATAAACATGTGATTATAAGTGAGCTACTTTTACGGTCAACCACAAGTTAAATATCCTATAGAGTAGATCTCAATGATTTTGCCACAATGCTCAGACTATATGCACAGCGACAAAATATGAGTACCATCCTAATAATCAGATTCATGTGAAATTACTGACATCTGAGTGAGCTATTTTTTTCCTTCGCTAAAATAATTGTGGTGAACCAAATGTGAATGAACACTTGGAGTGAATGTTTCAGTTTGTTTTTTTAACGTTAACTGAAGCTTGTTTTTCATTTCAGAATTTTAGGAAAACGATCAAACCTACAGATAACAAAACGCACATTTCCTCAAGATCATTTCAGAATGATTATACCAAGGAGAGAATTGTACGACATCCCATCTCTGCATGTTGCACGTCCGATATTAAAATGGCTAATCTGAAAAATATTTTTAGATACGGTTCAGTAGATGATGCAGCCAAGATAGTTTTTGCTGTTGTCTTTATTCTTTTCAATGGGTTTTACTGGTGGTATTTTCTGTGTTTTACTGCCTAAAAATAACGTGGCGCGTGGTGCTTAAGAATAGGCTTTAAGGGGACTCCACTCACTTTCAGCTTAATTTTAGTAATTAGTTATAAAAAATAATTTAAATTGAAAAGCAAATGAAATGACTTGGATCTGCTTATGGGTCAAGTAACACCTACTCGTTTCTCAGTCACATGTTCGGAAGAAGAAATCCCTGTCAACCTTAACACGTCATCATCAATAAAAAAAATGGGTTGGTAAGAAGCAATTGTGCTTGCGTAACTTGGGTACTGCTGAGAGAATCAATCAAATATAAATTTGAGTTAAGAAAAAGGACAATTTAGTAATAGAGAGTAATTTCGTAATCTGTACGGGAAGTAGCCCGCGAACGCAGCAGTCAGTTTCAGGTTGTCCCTACTCTCACCACCTGAGAAGTAGCTTGCGATGTCATAAGACGCTCGTCAGGCATATTATAAAATAAAAACCCAAAAAGGCGTTTGTTCACGTAGGCTTTACGGGGAGAAGGAAACAGTAACGCCAGAGGAAAACTTTTACCTCATGACATGCATCCCGCATTAGTTGACCAAAGAAACTTGAATAAGATCAGAGAATTTCCAATAAATTAGTTTGAATCAGTAAACGCCAATTTGTTTTCGTCGAATATGGATTGATACCATAGATAAGCTAATATGAAGTGACTGCGGAGCGATACCGTAGTCCACAATAACTTAGTGCTTTACTTTGTTCAACAAATATGTCAAATAATTGTATTCTGCAAATCAACAAATATACAGCTTCACAAAATAGAACGAATTCGAGCTGTCCTGGCTTGAGTTATTTTCCATTAAATATATGAACTATAATGGCAAAAATAGCTTTTAAGTAAGACAGCATGTCTACAACCTATCAGCTTTAATGAGTGATGAACTGAAGTAATATTACTGATCATGGCATATTTAGCAAAAATAAAAAGAAACGTTTTTTCAGCTCGTAGAGCCATTGTCCGGTAACTTGCTGGCTATATAAACCCCAAACTTCCCAAAACGCCGTTTATATGTCGAGCATTTCGCGGCCTTCTAATCCAGATGCAAAAATCAACTTTGATTAGTGACTGAAAAGTGATCTAGAGTGAAAAACATGACTAGTGTTGTGTTCGGTGTCTTTGTGTTTCTTAGCATTTAGCTAGGGGA
>OZ037779.1:52381294-52571294 GCA_964035525.1 Porites cylindrica | reverse complement strand
AAGTTCTTTTGATTTAGAGCCCCCCATGTTGTTAATGTACGCAATGGCCGTGGTATTGTCGATCTGAAGCTGTATGTGACAGTTCCCCATTTTGCTGCAATAACATTTTAGGGCAAAGAAAGCCGCAAGCAATTCCAATACGTTGATGTGAGATTCGGTTTCCGCAGGGGTCCACCTTCCCCCTGTTTTCTGTGCCCCAAAAACCGCTCCCCACCCCAATTTGCATCCGATTGAATTGTCACGCTGGGGCGGGGATGTTGAATATCTCTGTGTAAGGTAATAGCATTATTTAGCCACCAGCGGATTTCTTGTAGCGCCATTGGGCATAGCCGTAATTTCCCTTCATAATTTCCTTTGTTAAACACGAGGGCGAGATATTTGTCACGTTCCACGTTTCTGTAATGAAGTGGCCCGTATTGAGCTCCGGGGAAATTGGACACCAAAATGCCGATAACCTCTGCGACTTGTTTTATAGTGGGCATGGGGATCTTAAGGAGAGTGTCGCAACTAGATTTGATTTTCTGGATTTTTGCTTCGGTAGGCTTAACTGTCATCCTAATCGAATCCAGAACAAACCCTAAGAAAGTCAACCGCTGGGTAGGAACGAAAACCGACTTTTCTGGATGGATGAAAAACCCTAGGCTGGTAAATAACGTGACAGTGTCTCCAACGTTTTGTTGACAGTCCGCAACAGTATCCCCTTGGAGATAAGAATCATCAATGTAGCCTGAATTTAAGTGACCCATGCTGTGAAGTGTAGCATAGACAGGTTTGAGTAATTTTGTGAAAATACGAGGCGCACTGGCGAGGCCGTTAGGTAGGCAAGTGTATTGATAGAAAGCGCCGTCGAAACAAAACTTGAGATATTTCTGGTGAGAGGGGTGAATGGGAACGGTGTAATAAGCATCCTTGAGATCAACTGATGCCATAAAGCAGCCTGGTTTCATCATGCTGATGGCCGCCTCTAGGGTATCCATCTTAAAATGATGATAAGCTACGAATTCGTTAAACTCTTTAAGATTGAGAATGGTGCGGTGCGTGCCATCCTTTTTCGGTCTAAGGAATATGGTAGAGATAAACTCCCCCGTTTCCTGTGCCGCGGGTATAATAACACCTTTAGTGAGCAGTTTATCGATTTCCGCTTTAACAATAGCATGCTGTTTAGTGTTAAAAACACTGGGTCTCTTATGTTGTTGCGTGGGCAGAGAATTGTTTTGAAATTCTATTTTGACCCCGGAAACAAATTGAAGTATAGTGGGATCGGTTGTTACAGTTTTCCATTGAGGTAAGAAATTTCGAAGCTGTCCTGCTTGAAATTTAGTTTGTAATTTGAGTGTACTTAGTATACTAGGCTCGAGGCCTTTAGGGAGAGTCATGTTTTCATCACATACCTCTGGCATTTTCATTGCCGCTGACTCGTCTCTCCGTCCTTTTTCTTTCTTTGTTTGGAGAAGCGGCTGTTGCCTAAAAAATTATAGGCCTTCCCTTTTGAGTAGGGGTGAAATCTTCTGTTTCCCTGGCTCGAACCATAACTTGAGCGTCCCCCGTACTTGTCACCGCGGGAATTCGTGGAATGCGACGGGCGAACCTTCTTAGTTAACTTGTTGGCTTCGGAAATGTCCTTAGCAAGTTTGGAGAGGTCGCCAAACAACAGCTCCGAAGAGCCTTCAACAGTGGACGATTTGCAGAGTGCTGCATTATCTTTATGCAATTCCTTCTTCATTGCCACGCGCCGCGAGTGGTTAACCTCGTGGTTGAATTGAAGCGCCATTGCAATAGCGTCTGTCAAGAGGGTAATCAGATCTTTATCCTGGCTGTACTTTGCAAGAACCAAATCGGTAGCCTTGGTCATGGCTATTACGGAGCCGATGAGAGCATTTTGCCCTTTCTGAGATCTAGCATCTTGTGCTTTCATTGTGGCGGACAGCTGGCTCCAAATTAGGGGGTTAACCTTCGGCGTTCTCAAGCCGTTGATGTTTTCGGGCCGTGTATATTTGTCGAGCTTCGCCTTGATCTTGTCATCGGGCATCTTTTCTGACAAAAGCCCATTAAAAATGCCCGCCAGACCTTCATGAATTGGCGGGGAGGTTTGCTCTCTTACCGAGAGATCTTGAGCGAGCTCTTGTAAAAAAGCGTCGCCTGTCATAGGCGCTGCTTTATCCGTGGTCTTAGAGTACAGGATGGCAGATAGACTTGCTTCCATATCTACTCCTTCATGACCAGAGTCTTCGACTGCTTCGGCAGAGGCGGTTTCACCGTCCTCCTCCGACTCTGGATCGCGACCGCTCAACAGCAGACTGACATTTTCGGTAAGTTTGGTCATCTGACCCACGAAAGGGGCCATAGCAGCCGTAAACAGGTTCGCAAGCTCCGTATTCGCGGAGGCCTTCTCCGACGATTGACCCTGTTCGGCAGTGATATTCATCCCAACGTCGTCCGGGGTTTGTGTCATATTTTGAGCCGTGGTCGCTTAATTACTGGCCCCTAACTACGTTAGCGCCTGAGCTGGGTGTAATTGAGACCAACTACGTTAGCCTCTCCAGCTATACGTGTAAGAAAACCAAAGAAATTCTGGTGTTATCCGAAGAACGAACTTTACGCGTTGAGCGCGAATCGTGCAATGACTTGCGCAAGCGCTGTGCTATCTCATGGGATCTCCGCCTTCTGGTCATGTGATAGAATATACAGTGAAAGACCATATTTCTAATACTAAACTAGAAAAAGGCGATCATTATTACATCCAAACACGGCACAAGGATCTTTGTTCCCATTACAATCTTATTCTAAGAAAACTTTAAGAAAAAATGGCTCGGAAAGCGTCCGAAAATACAAACGAAATGTGCTCATGCCCCTTGGGCATCCTATAATACTCCTTAAATCGAATTAATTCAATATGGTCGCCATATCGGTAAAAAGGTCTATTCGACTCTTACGGGAACGTGACCAACAGAGACCCAAAGTTCCACAATACGTAAAAACAGGTTGAATCATTGCTTTGTAGATTTTCTCAGCACTGCTCTTGTCGATTAAAGGTTGGATTCTCCTTAGTAAATTAAATCTTCCAGCTGCTCTTTTATACGTTTTGTCAAAATGTGATTCGAGATTTAAGGATGAATCCAAGTTTACACCCAATTATTTATAGGATGACGTGGTATTCCATTCAATGCATTAAGCCTTTTGGCAGTACCAAAGATCATACACTCAGTTTTGCCCTTTTTTAGATTAAGGACAAGCTCATTATCACGAAATCAAGAAGACAGGTTGTGACAATCTTCACTGAGATGCCTATGAATGGATTCCAGATCTTTAGCAGCCGTGAAAATTACTGTATCATCCGCATAAATGATGATTGAGGTTGATTGAAGAGGTGTATGCACATCATTAAAATGGATAGTAAACAATAGCGGTCCCAATATACTTTCCTGTGGAACTCCAGAAAATATGGGATTGTGATTTTGTACATGTCTTTTTCTTTCTTTCTCCAGACGTTTTCTCCTAAGAAGCATGGCACTGCAAAATGAGAAGAAAGGCACACGAGAAGCAAGCTCAGATGCTTTAAAATATAACAATAATCATCATCATCATAATCAAAATACCAAGTCCAAAGGCCACTGAATGTTAAGCAAACTTACAGAAATTCAGTAAATTCTTCCTAAAGTTTGAATTTCAAACCTCAGTCACTGGCAATAAAATGTTAAAAGTCAGCTTCACTGTATTTTGTTTCTATTTTAGTCAAAATCTGCCGAAGTAAATTAATAGGAGTCCAGAATAGCGAAGTGGAAATGAGATGACGAAAGTATTGGGTTATAAGTTACTAGAATGATACTATAAAAAAATTTCGAAACAGTCATAAATGTCTTTCAGAAAACGTTTTGCTGGTCACACAGTTCCGGTGCACAAAAGCCAGTCATCTAAACGGTATATCAAGTCGACTTCTTTTAGAGTGTTCCTAATTTCAAACTTGGCCGGCGTGTCTTCAGATTAAGAAATTAGCTACGTGGCAAATTTCCCCCCATTATTTTTTCCCATTCATCCTTTTTCGAGAAAAGCGATATATTTTTCCTCAAACATAATAACGCGAAATCGTAATGCCAAGAAAAATAAATGACAAAAACTGTCTTAAAATTTTGAGCAAAGGTTAAAAATAATGTTTGCCTCAAATATGTTTGAATGTTTCATACCAATAGATATCAGCGATCTCTTTATTGCCCTGGTTACCCTAGCAACAAATATTTCAGTTTTGAATTTGCAGTCAAAGTTGCTTAAGCTTGATCAGTTCCTCCCTATCAAACATCGAATGGAAACGAGGCATCTGTGCCAATGAGCACTGAACTGACTCTAGATAAATGCTAAACTTCATAATGTACAGTTTTGTTTTAAGCTAAAATGACAAACTTGCAAGGTCTTTTAAGGAAAATTGTTATCGTGTGAGGTTATCAGATGTGCACATTAAATTCAACTTGGTGTGATTAGATGGTATATTCAATCACCACCGACTTCAAATTTCTCTTCTGTGAAATTGTGAATTAACCTTTAAATCATGTCACTGAAAAGGATTAGTCGTAGATAAAGTTTAATATTTCTATCCACTCTGTACTTTATTATGGTTTTCAAAAATAAAGCAAGTTCTAAACGAGTGTAAGCTAGAGCGAAAAAAAAAAGAATTGTTTTTTCTTCCACTTCTCAGAAAAGTAAACAAAGTCCCCAAAAGACGTCAAAAGATGTGATGAAACGCATGCGTATTGGAAAACAGCTTTATTAATGTTTACTCAACCTTTCTGTTAAGTGATCTTTTCGTATTTTAGTAAAACAAATGATCACATCAAGCAGAGTATTTCGAAATATTCAAACTCATTTGTCTCTTTTTAAGTTGCCTGTTTCAGTCTGGGTCAGGAAGTTTGAGACCGTGACAGTTTCAACCAGTTTCCAGCTGCCAGCGATTGATTGCCACCAATATCTGCTTCAAAGTTTCGAGGAAAATATTACCTGTCGCGCGGCCGCCATCATGTCGCCCCTAGCTTACAGTCACGTATACGCCAAGAGGCAATGACATACTTTTAAATCGGCTGAAACTGAAAAATACCAATCCAAAGAATGAATTTAAATTCAACGCTCAATGTTTCTACTTCTCAGAAGCGGCGCATCACCGAAGAGAAGGAAGGTTTCATCGGCGATCTTGACGCACCTGCCAGAGGTAGCCTCATGATTCTAAATATCAGCCTCGCCATCTTGGGAAACTTTTTCATCGTTCTCACTTACTGCCGCAATTTTAAAATGCGAACTGTCACTAACACACTTGTAGTCAGCTTGTGCATCTCCGATATGCTATCTGCGGTAGCAGACACGCCATATTGGATTGCTTTTCTTGCTAAAAAAGACCTTTATAATTCCAATTTTGTTTTCTGTCGGCTGATGCTTTCGTTTGGAGACTTTTTCATAGTTGCAGCTCTTCTAAACATGTGTGGAATTGCGTTAGATCGGTTCATAACATTGGTCAAAGGACTTCGACGAAAAATCACGAGAAAACGAGCACGAATCATTGTTTCATGGCCGTGGTTGCAAGCACTTATTTCCGCAATTCCTTGGTGCTTGTCGGGGGAGAACTGCGAAGAAAGGTGTCATTCGTATTTTCCTCATATTTACGAACCTGAAATCACACCACGAACTATCAACATCATCTTTAAGATAAGTCATTTGGTCCTGCCGATTTTCAGTATCTACTATGTATTTCTTCGTATTCTAAACTCTGTGCGAAGTAGCCGCAAAGTTAATTTAGAGAACAGTTACATTTCCCGCAACAGCAGTGCTGAAAAGTTCGCCGTAGATGCATACAAGCGTTCATCGAAAACAGCTATCATCCTCTTTACTATGTTCCTGTTTTGTACATTGCCTTACTTAGCGGTCACTTTTTACTCTATTGTGACGGGAAAACCACTAACTGATTTCAAGGCTGGTTTCGCCATCTATTTCATTTTCTCTCTTAAACGGTCTCTTTTCCCTGCTATTTACATATTCAGAAACAGAATGATCTTGGGCTATCTACAAGAAACGTTTCGGTGTTCAATTTGTGGAGGAAGCTCTAAATCTGATAATGCGCGAGATTCATTCGTTTATACTCCCAATACCAACAGTTCCTGCTTTGTTCTGTTTTGTAGAAAATCATTTCGTTCGCGAGTACATCCTACTGTCTACGACGGAGATCACCAGCATTACCCCAAGCATCTTGATGTGTACTTTGTAGGAAATGTTAAAGACACTAAAGCAATCATTGAGGATCAGTTTGTTAATATTGTGGCAATGGAAAGAAAAGACAACGAATCTGAGTCGCGCGATGCCGACACTTAACGAGAACCTAACGAGTAATAAGAAAAAATATCGGCGACCTGAAAGTGTTAAAAAAACGATTGATGGACTTTGCGATCAAAAACTAACTTTTTGAAACATTAATTTATCAACTGTTAAAATTATTTATTTATCTACCATCGTCACCTCAGCGCGCAGTTTTAATTGAAAAGGATAGCTATCTTAACACTTACTTAGTACTACGTTGCAGAATTGTGCAAAATTTCGATTTAAATTCTTTGGGATTTTTATCTCTGTAATGACGACTTCTTGGTGATAACATACAGTAAAATCCGTTCGAATCAGTGACTGAGAAGACAAAGATTATCATTCACCTGTCAAACCAAAGCAGCTTTCTTTCTCTAAAAAAGGGTTTTTGGTTTTTCAACGCTGCTAATAATTTCCCTATAAACTATAAGTAATTTTCTGGTGATGGTTTTAAAGAACTTTCAGGTTTCTCATTTTATTCGGTCAATTTATGTGGGCTCTGTTCTCCTTTCTAAGAAGGAGCTATTTTCGTTTTGTCAATGGAATATAAAATCAACGTTCTGTCCGAAGAAATAGTTTAGCTCCTCTGGTTTAGCTTTTCAAATCTGCGACATCAACGGTTACTTTTCAATCGGTTATTCTGATCAAATATTCAAGGTACATGAGTCTCGAGAAAAGTTTTATTTTGATTTACAGCGGTAGCCTCCATTTGACTAAATGAAAGTAGTAGGTATCATGGTTAAATACGAATCTTCCGGCTTCATTAAAAAGCCCCTTAATTTATGCACCATTAAAGATTTGCATACATAATCACCGGAGTGAACTGAGCAGGTGCTTCTTTTGATCAGGTGTCACTGAAGATCCTTTCTTAGCTTACGCTCTTAGCGGTAAAATTTTATTTTTCTTTTCCACTAACTTGGATATCGATCACTTGTTCAGCATAAAAATTTTGACAGCTCAAACAATAAAACAATTTTTTCTAGGGCAAATAACTTTCTCCTTGAAACTGGTTACTCATATAACTATATTTACAAATTTGCTTTGTTATAAGAGGACAGGAAAAGTATCAGCTAAGCCTTCCCACAAGCGACAATGAACTGCCCAAAACGGACCAAAATTTTCCCAGTCAAAGCTCTTTCATTAATTCATTCAGAGAATTTATCGAGATTCAAGGGAAAAAGAGAAACCTCAACAGAATTTTATTTTTCTTAAACAATTTCTGAAGTCGTGGAACGAATCAAGATTTCACGAGAAGAAATTCCCTGTTCAAATGGAAGACAATAGTGTTCTTTAAGGAGCAGTTTTGAACAGTGTTTGAGACGAGGAATTACGGATTGAAGGTGTTTCGATATTAATAGTTTTTCAGAGGCCATACCGATATTTTTCAATCGGTTTAAAAGTGATTTCATCCTTGTCGGATCGCTATAAAATTTTCACCGATGATTGACTATAGATTGAAAATTGTCAAAATGTAGGTTTCAGTAAAATCGATATTACTATGACAACAATAAACAAAGAACTTTGAAATTGATAAATGCCTATTTTGCGCGATCTAGACTAGCTACTGAAAATCCAACACTAGGAAGTCGAACTTAAAGTTTAGTGTTAAGCAAATAACCTCCGTAAGAAGTAAAAAATTCCGTATGTTTGAACCCGACTAAAACGAAAATATATTTCAAACCTTAAATTTTCAATAGCCGTGATAGATTATTTAAAAAAAACGTTATACATCAGGATGCTTCTTAATATCATATTTCGATGCTAGGAAATTTTGGTGTATTTTCGTTCTTGCGATCTTAAAAACTAACCCGTTTTCTCACCACCTGTCTAAGTGCAACTTCATTTAGAATTGTGACTTTTAGCGCTTTTTTGTATACTTGTGAAACGACTCGAACGAATTTTTTAAAAATCTCTTCACATAATCTTTATAATAATGTCTGAAAATTTCATGAAGATTGATTCACTTCAAGGCAAACCTATCCTACGAACCTGTCAAAAATTCGCGCTACAACATTCACTGTTTTGACGTTATGCTAATTTTTCCAAATACATATATGCATGACTAGTACATTTCAGTGTGAGTATTGTCAATGTTTTACATTCAAAAGATGCGATAAATTCAAACTAAAATGTACTAGTCATGGAGGTATGTATATAGTGCATATTATTTTGGAAAATTAGCATAAGGTCAAAACAGTCAAAAGAGTCTCACGTAGAAAAAGATAAGGAAATGAACCAAGTGTTCAGTTGCTCTTATAAAAGAGGAAAAAAATAAGGTATGGCAAAGCCATGAAAACAAAGGAACTGTAAGACAATCTTATTTCCTTTAATTTTGTTACTTTGCTGGGATTTTTCAATCATTTTGAAATAAGTTATGAATTGAAATTGATTGAGAAATTAATAAGCTTATTGCTCTTTGGCTGTAAATAAAAGTTTAAAAAAAACATTAAATAAACAAATTACTTCATGGTTGGCTCGCATGTACGATTTTTATTCACTTGTTGTGAAGAATCGCATACTCACATGAAGTAACTAAGTAAGATATACCAGTATATAAAATAATTGCTCTTCCATAAAGTATCGGGATACATCTCTCTGGTTGTAAACGACTGCCTCACGTGATAGACCACTAAATGTCCTGATTGGAAGCGCTAGAAACGGCTTAAAGACCTAGAGACTTTTAGATATCATATGACCAAAAGGGACCAATGAAAACTTGTGCTTTTTGGGGAAAAACTCGAGCTATATATTAACAAAGTGGATTGTTTTACAGCTGGAATTTCTCCTCAACAGCGCGCGTGCGCTCTCATTGATTTCTTCACTGAGCTAACTTGTCCTTCCGAACCATTTACCGAGTTTAGCCAAGTAACCAATAGAACTGATCCGGATTAACGGAGTTAAAAATTAATTCCAAAAAGTTTCTTATATCGAACATCATTTTTTCGCACCCAGCGTGTGAATATTCGGTTAAATGAAAGAAAAAAACTTGTTGTAGCTTCCTTAACGTATGGCCTGGCTGAGTGAATTTACTTCATCGAAGGGACGTTCAAGACAAAGACAATTGTGTTTGATATACAGGATAATATATTTACTGTTTTGATTTATGTCACTTCATAAGTATTTTTTATCAGCTTAACAGCCATAAAATTACCCAGCTAGAAAACTCGACTTTTTCTTGGATCAAACAAACAACCAGCAACATAGCATGCTCCTCGTAAGCAAAAATCGTGATTTAAAACATATACACTTACATGTGGTTGAAATGTTCTCATACAATTCTAAGATGAATTACTCATAGGTTCATAAGTGGTGAATAAAAGTAGCAGTTAGAACAGCTGAAGGTTCATGAAACTTCCAAGTTCCTATATTTAGAGGGTATATTATAAGACAGAGATGTTTCAATGTTCTAATCGCCACTGCCTTGCATTGTTGCCGAGGAGAGTTTTTCTGACTTGGAATTTTATCTTTCAAAATCACTTGCTGAATGCGTCGGCCTTCTATAAAATAGTTTTTACTGTCGTCCGTCTCTTCGGTTAGCAGGCATAGCATGCGTCATTTTCGTTATGATCATTTACAACTCAAACCTGGCGAACATTTCTCGTCATTAAACATTCGGCGCGCAACTGTGTTGTCCACAGCCAGTTTTAGATCGCACCAAGGACCAGTAGAGCAGTACTTATTGATAATTCTGTCAGCGCCAACTGCTGTTCTACGTTTGCACCATAACCCAGGAGGACATTCATCAGAATTCTTGTAGTGCACGAGTCTCTTACTAGAACACTTAACTCCACTTGGACAAATCGATTCAGTTGTATCATCATTGGTGACAGTCATGTCCTTCTTACACCACAGACCTGGTGGGCAGTTAAGCATGGTCACAGAACTTTCATATCCCACTTTCCTCTTAAAAGAGCAGCTTAACCCAGTTGGACAAAATTCTTTGTGGACTCTCGATTCTTTGGAATTTTCTCTTTTGACTTCCTCTCGTTTGCACCACAATCCTGGAGGGCAGTGGCTCAATTTTTCAAAACCAGCTTCTCTTTGAAACGAACAGTGAAGGCCTCTTGGGCATGCCTCTTTCCCGGCCTGATGGTTGTCTCGCTTTGGTTCTTCAATTCTAATAATCATGTTGTTATTTCTCTTACACCACAATCCAGGTGGACATTTTTCCAAGGTCAACGAACTTTCGTAGCCAAGTTCACGTTTATTCAAACACCATAGCCCAATAGGACACTTTGCTTCAACTTGTTTTTCATTCAACTTTGTTGAAGCTTCAGCGTCATTGGCTTTACTTTTCATGCAGCCGACACCTTGCGTACAAACTGGTTTCTTATGATCAAGATCGTTCTTTAGATCCCCTTTCATTTTTGTTTGGTCTTTTTCTTTCTCGTTGTTATTGTCGTCTTTCATACACCACAGACCAAAAGGACATTCTCTGGCCCTTTTTAAGAAGCCATCAATGCTTGTTGTTTTCTTTTTTGCTTTTGCCCTGTTAACACCATTGTTATGAATTGCTGAGTTCCTGGTGACTATAGATGTGGCCTGCTCTCGTCTAGATAAAGACGAAGTGTCAGCTATCAATCGTATCTTTTCTTGGTTGGTAACTGCCTCATTATTTTTACTCTTGGGACACCACAAGCCAAAGGGACAGCGGTAAGTGACCTGAGAGTCTTCACGCCACTCACAGCCGCGATTTCCAGCGGGGCATGGAGATTTTTGTACCTTTTTCCTCAAAATTTGATTGGAGCCACCCGGATGTATCGCTGGAGACTTTTTTTTTGAAGGAGCACCTGCTTGGAAATGACCTTGCTTGAAAGTCTTTACTTGGATCGTGTTTCTGATATTCACATTTTCCAAACACCCATGAGGATTGTTTGCATCTAGGCTCTTCTCTACTTCTTCTTGAACACACTTTCGATGTGGTCGAATCCCCTTCAGCCATGCCACGCTTTCCATTCGTTGGATGAGATTAGAATTTCCGCGTGAACCCCGATTACCCGGTGGTGGCACAAAATCCTTTTGGATTTTGAATTCTCCACTATTCACCTTCCTCGTCTCGCCAAATTGTAAAACGGATAGAATTAGCATGGACATTCCTGTGATGTACGCAGCCATTGCGTAAGATAAGACTACCGACATCTCTAAAACCAGTTGTTTTCCTTATTCGAAGCCAAGCTTCTCGAAAAATCCGGGGTTTCCGATTCAAAAAGGTATATTGGATCTTTTCTGTACAAACGTTCAGAGACCTTTGTTGCAACCAGTGGTGTAAATTGGTTTCCTTTATACCCAAAGCATTCCGGAAAACGCCAAACTGTTTAATTACTTGATTATCACCTGCTTACCATTGTGTCACTGTTCGTGGTGCCCATGACTCGTCCCACTTTTGATGGATTAAATCCAAACGATTCAGCTTTTTCTCAAATGTAAACAGACCGGCTTAGATAATCGTAATTCAGCCTCTAAACTTGAAGATTTAGGAAACCGCAAGTGAGAGGAGAAATGGAATTGGCGCCAAATATTCAGCGATAACAAAAACAATAACCAGTTTATTTTTCTCCAAAGGAGATTTCTTGCCCTCCTCGTTAAAGCCACGTGGATTGACAGAAGTGCGTATTGCAATTGTTTTTCAAAAGGAATACCCATAAGACGTTTTGTCGAACTGTTGAAATATTGAATTTCATTGACTTGCGGAACTTTTGCACTAATCTGTTACTCGGCTTTTTAATTAACTATTTATTTTCCTTAGCTCAAAGGTCAAACGTAGATAGGACCTTAAAGTGCCAAATAGCACTGAAAAGGCATAATCGAACAATTAACTCGTTTGTCCATTCTTGAAAAACAGCCAAATCACACTGTTGAACAAAACAGTTTCTTTTCTTTATTTTTTAGAGCAGGCATGCTTACTTGTCAAAGCCATTTAGAACATCGCTACAATTATTTCCCGCTAGCTAATAGATTATTCGATTACACTTTTGACGTAAATTGGAACAAGTAATGATCACTAATTCGAACTTCACTTAATTAAATTTTAACGCCAAGCCCTTCTGAGTGGTGTGATAAGAAAACAAAAAGTGAGTAGGATGATATTAGGATAATCTGCTTAAGGTGGTTTGAAAGGAAGTTAACGTACAGGCTGAAGTACTTCAGGTGAATATTCATGGAGTCTGACAGAAAAGGAAGGAAGGAAACCAAGAATAAAAACACGTTCTGATTCTTTCGGAAGAACTCTTTGGACAGTTTGTTTTTGTAAGTTAAATCAATTGTCTTTGCAAAGTTGAGGTGCAGGTGACTTTATCCCTGGTGAGACAAAGACTATATTTCTCCTTTCTGCTGGAAGCAGTTAAATGATTTATTACTCAGAGGAGAAAAAGTAACGGTTTGTCAAGGTTTCTCGGCGTCATAGATTTACTTTGGTTTCAAGGGTGAAAAAATTGACTTTTGGAAAATAATTTATGGCAAAGAAAATATAATCTTTTTATTACCCGCATTAAAAGGTAAGGGTTTTCACCGCGTCCTCAACGAAGTGAAAATTGTCGCGTTGTTAATCTCTTTGTAAATTTTAGCGAAAAGGCAAAACAAGTAGTAATTATGTTTTTGAGGCTAATGCATAATTATTTACATTCTGACTCGTTAAGAGAAACAAAGAGCGTTAATTTGAACTTTCTTTTGTTTATAATCCATATTATGAAGTTACTCTCAAAACCCGTTGGTTTATTTTTTTGGTTTCTCCGTTCTAATTCTAAGCGAATTTTCGTGGGGCTGGATAACACCAAATAAACGAAAATGAACGTTTTCTAAGAAACGTAGTTTTTGACCTCTGTAAAACCTCTGTTACGGCTACTTGTGTTGTTTTGTCCTTTCACAGCAAAATTTGAAAGGCCGATAGCTATAAAAAGCTGGAATCGAATAATTACAAATGGGAAACGTGATGTACTTTACTCTTTTGAGGTAATTTTGTAAATCCGTGAAGTAGGCTGATTCAATTAAGCAAGTGTTAGGAATATTGTAAGCTCTGCCGTAACCAGCGTTGTTTCAGAGACAGTAACAAGTCAGTTATATTACAATCTTGCACAGTAGTAGCATTACACCCCTGCCTCCTACGGCCGAAATTGTTAAAGCTATGGGAAGAGGAATGTTATCAGGTCCAGGTAATTGCTGTATCCAACAACTGATTCGCTCAAAACTCAGTTTTCAACATGCCAACAGATCAAATGTGAAGGAGATGTAAATATTTCTTTTGTATTAATTAAGAATACTCGATCGGCGCTTGAAATGTTAACCAGGACCTTCAATTCACTTGGCATTAATCTTACATGTTACTACGAGATCCCCGTTTACCTGAATAGGATTTATGCTGACACTGTTGAAAATGGTAAAAGCCTACACATAATTTTAACAGATTAAAGATTATAAGGCTCTTGTTTTCTTAATTCACCGCGCGCTCTGAGTGAATTCCATTTTATATTGTCCCCGACTCGATCTTGCAGATGTCTCCGGAAATGACATGCCCACACAAAACAAATTTGACTGATGAATCAAGTTTGTGACCATCTTCCAAGTTTACCCATTGTACACAGTTATTTTTTGAATTATCTAATAATTTTGTTTTCCTTCTGGTAAGAGTGAAAAGTAAATGAAATCTGGGCTATTAAATGAAATTACAGGGTGATGTGATGGAAGTTATGTGTTAATGAACATAGTTAGGGAAGACGCCAGCTATGAAAGGATCATATACAACGTTGTCGTGCTAAGTAGCAATGTGAAACAAATGGTAGAGCAGAGAGTTAAATCTGACGTGAAAATTAGTTTTGAAAATAACCAAAAAACCCACTTTCGGACGATAGATCTAAACAATCCGAAGGTAGCCGAGTGATATCGAATCCCACTGAAGTAAAACGATTCTTTTTTCTGCCTGGTTCTCATTATTACTAAGGCTCCTTTTGTAAACTTATTTCCTAACTCTAACGTTTAGTGGGATTTATAATGAGTTATTTGTAGCCCTGAAATTTTCACCCCAGGGTGTCCCCCTGGGTCAATTCTTTGTTCCATCGTTTATTTGCATGTCAACTGTTGCACGCTTATTTGTCGCACTGTTAAGAATATTATGGGATGGACGATTTTCATCCGAACCACCTATAAAAGTGGTAGAAAATCGCCTCAGAATCTATTTCTGTTGTAGCGTAAATTAGTTTCAGTCCATCTGAAGACTAGAGTATCCCTCTTCTCTCATCACTTTTTTTCGCATTTCGTCAATCCTCAGATAAGGTATTAAGTGTTTTTGCATTTTTTTACTACCTGATCTCTGTGAAAAAGTATGTGAAGCATAGCAATCAAAGTTGCTTGTTATCAAGTTTCTTTGTTGAGTGGATAATGTTGCAATCGACCTCCGGTGGATTTAAGTATACAAGAACGCAGCGGTAAGTCTCGCTTGCTTTGAGATTAGATAGAAATATTGATGAGGAGGTGATTAATTCTACACGAAACAGGATTTAATCGCTTCGCTTCCTACTTTATCGACGTTCGAGTATTCTTCAGGATATTTACTTTTTATTTGTTTTTGAATTGATTTAGTACGCATGTTAGCGACGACCCTAAACACGTCTGTGGTCGCAGGTTATACGCTTGTACAAATACACGAAAATTCAAGGGAATCGATTCCAGAGAAATCTCATCATTGCCAGATATCAAAAAAGTGATTTACATGGCACGTCATTTCAATCATTGCGAAAATAAAGTGCATGCTCATCACAGGATCCATTTGCATACAATGAAAGTTTACAACACCCGACCATCGCAGTTTTGCTAATTAAGATTCTTATTTTTCTTTTTCCACCAGTCAGTAGTGCTCACTTGTTCCAATTTAATCAACACTTTCAAGCGATAGAATTCGTGGACCGACCTGTTCTGGAAAAGCTCTTAATTTAATCTTTCCTAAGCCTTCTTCGCAAAACATGCGTGGCTTCGGTCGCCCAACGATTCTTATTCCCAGTTTCCACCGTCTCCGCTAAGAACGCCTGGGACCATGATTTCCCTTTTGTGTCCTCATAATCTGCAAGCCGTTTTTCTTCGTATATAGTCTCGCTGCTTACGCAAGCGAGACTAAAAATCAAATGTAAAGGTCGGTTAATTTGTAAGATATAGCATCGACACTTTAATACTCGGTTAGTTTTCTAGAAATGGCTGAAAATTCGAACATCAGTCCACAATTGCCTTTTCAAATAATTTTTCACAATTCATTCATCTCCTCAAAATCATTCGTTTGTTTTGAAAGTCATCAGTTTAGGGTCAAACTTTTGTTTTTCTTACGACGTTATTTTCCCTCCAGATACCGTTAAAATCGAGAACGAAAATCACTGGTAGTTGGGAATACTAAGCTCTGTTATCCTGCAGAGGCAGTTTAGCTACTGAAAGTAGAAAGTGAATGATCCTTTTCGCCATGCATTCTGATGACTTTTTGCGTACAGCGCTCTACCAGCTAAACCACAGGCCTCCCGCGGTCAAGTCGTGTCACTAGTGTAAACTATACTGCATATCACCCCTCCCCTTTAAATCCACAGCTTTTTCTTATAAGCGTAAGATAGCTTGAAAAATCACATTGAAAAATGCAACTACTTTTATTTTAATTGAACAATATCTTCCAATATTACTGATTATCATTTACCCGTAACTAAATTAATTACAGATTTATTAGCTATCATAGCTGCTAGATTATCAAAGTCATTACTTTCCGCACCATAGACCGGGTGGACAGCGCTTTTCAAAACTTTTGATTGGCGTTTGCTCGTTCATGTCTTCCGTGTGTTCGGCGTTTTTTAAAATTTGATCGGATACCTCGCGCTTCTTACCGCACCACAGCCCAGGAGGACAGCGCTTTTCAAAACGGCCTGCCATGTTGTTTACGTCTCCAGTCTCAGTTGATTTTCTATTACTGACAACATCTGCCACCTCTCTCTTCTTTCCACACCAGAGACCAGGTGGGCACCGTTTTTCGAAGGTCTTGATTCGCGTTTGCTTGTTGATGTCTTCAGTTGTTGGAGCGTTGTTTAGATTTTGATCAGATACCTCGCGCTTTTTACCACACCACAACCCAGGGGGGCAACGCTTCTCAAACTGGTACGCCGTGTTGTCCACGTTTACTCTCTCGGTTGATTTACTGCTACTAAGATCTTTAGCCTCTCTTTTCCTTCCGCACCAAAGACCTGGAGGACAGCGCTTCTCGAAAACATTCACCTGCTGTTTTCTTTGTTCGTTTGGGTTCTTGAACTGTGTTTTCGTCTTTGCAGCTAAGTTGCTATCAAGGATTTTTCCGTCGGGGTGCTGCTTTTCATCATATTGGGACGCCTTTGTTTCTTCCTCGGTTACTTGTCGCTTTTTACCACACCAAAGGCCAGGTGGACAACGTTTCTCGAAGGTTTCCTGAAAGCCTGACGAAGGCTCGGAGGAGGAGCTACTTGAGAAGGTCTCTAAGGAAGCGAACGGAATAAAAAGAAGGAGAAAATGGCAGCAACCAAGAAATTTCATCTTTTTTTCCTGTGGGAATAAGAAGAGACAACAGAAAAAAAATCGTTAAACGCTAAGAGATTCATAAGGAAACTTTTTTAAAACCTCTCTTCACAAGTGCTTTATGATAAGAGGAATGACAAACAGTACGCAAACAATTTTAAATCATTTAAGATTAATTAATTCAATTGAAATTATCATGAAGGGAACAAGAAAAGAATGTGGGATCAAACTTCATGAGAACCATACTTCTCATAACGTACCGGTCTAAAAACTGCAAAAAAAGCGTTCTTCGCCTAGGCCCAGTTGTTGGAATGCCGGTAGAGCTAACCCGCGGTTAAATTTTAGTCCGGGTTTCTTTTTCTCAAAAGCATTTTCTCGGATAATTTTCTCTATTCTTTCTAGAGCATCCAATAATCAAATTGTAGACAAAAAAATTACACTGAATTTGCTTTTTAAGCTTTCGTATCTGAATTCAAATTTCACACTAACCCTGCTTTATTTTAACCCAGGTTTGAAGAACCCAGCCCAACAGGACCACATAGCTTCAAAGAAACAATCTCAGTCTCCTTTACATGATCTTCATGATTCGTTTTCTCAGTCGGTTTTCTCAACTGGTTTGACTTATACTGAGTTGATTTCATTTAGGCCTGAGTTGAAAACAAAAGTTACCCGGACCATTTCACCGTAAACAGACTTAGTCTATTAAAATAAACGAATTATTGAAGTAATTCTCTGTTCATGCTCCTTGTGTTTCCTACTGCATCTACGATAAGAAAAGGCAACTCCAAGGAATGCGAAACTTGCCCATTCATTTATGACGGTTTTTTATCACGACCATTTACTGTAAAAACACAGGACAAATCCACCTCACGAAGCAGACGATCACTTGTGCCCCATCCAAAAATCTTATTTACATGTCGCCGATGTAAGAGCACCTCGAATACACCAGCCGAGTCAGACATCGGACAGGCAAAACACGCTTTACGAGAAAGATTTAGATAACACCGTAGAGTCATGATTTTTTTCTTGAGGGACACCAATTGGCAGACATCGAATTCAATCAGATTAACTTATCGACTCTGAAAAAGAGAATCCATACCTACAGCCCGCAAATCGTTTTATCAGCAGTCTAAGCAAGTGTCTTTCCCAAATAGCTGAGTCAAACCCTTCACATTATGACTGTAAGAGAATATATTAAACAAGGAAAATCTGTTCCTGACCAACGTTTTGCTTAAAACTAAAGTGTGAGGAACTGTTGGAGACCATGTTACTTTTCATGTGACCACTTGCTATCTAAACCACCAAATACCTACAATACTGACAACAGTAGTTCTCGAAGAAATAATTTTATTTATAATGACACTATTGCTTAGCAGTGGAATGAAGGTGTACATCGTTTTGCAGGATTAAGGCCAAAATTACAACCTACAGTGGGTACCAATTAACCGAAAGATAACAAAAAAATCGATTGCCTTTTTGAATGTTTTATTAGATGAAAGGAAAAATAAATTGACAGTTTGCTTTTCTTCAAAGGAGAATAATAATAAACGAAGCGGTAGTTAACTGACTTTGACGTTGGAACGATCAATATTAAACCTTGGGTAAAGACTACAAAAAAGAACCCTACCGACAGAGCAACTGACGTAATGGTGATATTTCACTGACATGGTTAAGAGCTAAGAACGCGTTTGTACTTCTTTGCGTATGAGTAAGACCAACATTACACCCTAAAGAACAAGAATGCAAGAATCGATGGCCTTTTGAATATTTTTGTGGAAGGCCATGTTAGGAACATTTTTGGAACTTATATTTACATCACAACTTAGGTGACTTGTTAATGAACATTTAGAAAATACTTACCGCAAGGAAGGTGTCAAACTGACTAACACAGTCGTTATCCAACCGTATGAGAAATGGACTGAATTTTTTCGCGTCCGATAGGGGTATTTATATCATTGATGGGACATTTGTCTGCTACCACGTACGTTTCACAATAAACCTTTCTTTTAATCATTAAAATCCTCAAGGCACCGACAACAAAGCACTTCGGATGCTTTGCGTTGAATCTGGGTGGGCACGTTTGGTTTTGTAAACATATCTTTGCTGTTTTTGCTCATTAAAAATTTGTCAGCTGAATGCTTGGGAAATGAAGGAGGATTATTAATTTAACTGTTTTCTTTTATCTAGAATTTTTCAAAGGCAACTTCCTGAAACATGCTGAAAGTTGTTCTGTCCTGTGGTATTGTTATTGTTCATCTTTTCATTTTTCCTTCCTATGCGCTTGCAGGTGACACAGTCTTCTGGCCCGTAAATACAGGTTGTAGGCAATTTTTTCTTCTAAATACATTATAAGACTATTTTAAAACAAATCATGTTGAGTATCAATATGATCAAAATTATTAAATCTCCTATTCGGTTGAGAGTTCGATTTTCTTTACAAGGAGTCGTGTTTCGCGCGCGAAGTTTCGAGAGACTCGGTTTTCTCATTTACGTAAATAACCACAAAGAATTCAACAGAATGCTTTGTTGGTAATGTAAGTATACTTGATCCCTACAGAGCGGTATTTCGTATGTGGTTGTACGAAATTAACATCACATTTTCAAAAGGAGACACGCTCAATAATAGAGAAACGGTAGTTAATTGAAGAGAGGTATTAAACCCACTACCACGTTTACGTGTTAAGTAGTTAAACACACAAAAAGGAACCTAAATCAGCAAGCAAATTACGTATTTAAACATGGTGTTAAACAGTTTATTCTGAACATCAAATAAATATATATTTTTCCTGAAAAGTAGCATCGGATGTCGAAAACATGGACGTTGCGGGAATTTTGGCATTAAATGGAACAGTTATCCAGTAAGAATCGTGGGGAAAAAAATTATTCTTGGATTTTGCCGCCTTTCCTAGCTATTGTTTGCTTGGGGAAATTGGCATTAAATTGAGTCGCGTTTTGTTAAAGGATACCTTTTAATTTCTCAACGTAAACCACAATGGTAAGCCGGATGGCCTTAAGAATATGCATCACAATCAGACAATCCCATGAATGCCTGTAAAATACATGCAGGAGCGTACCTAAATATTACTTGGGAGCTAGGCAAAGTTTTCCAGATAAACCTTGCTTAATCTCCCAAATCGTTTTTACGCGGCTGACTTCATTAATTTGATTTTGTATCAGTATGCCGAAGTATTAAAGTGTTTTTCAGGCAGAAGCCAATTGTCGCCAGTGAAAAAATCGGGAAAAACGCCTCGTTTTGTTTTGACAATGTTCCCTAAAGGAAATTGCATTGGCATCTCCACCATTCGCCAACTATCCCCTATTTACCTACAGTTCCTGTGCTTTGTTTTTCTATTTTGTCAGTTGGCTTTTATTTATCGTCGACATTTTTTTTTCACGGGAACGCACTTGAGTACTGGCATACTGTAAGCTACACCCCTGAAATTTTCATTTGGGAATATTTCCTCGATACTCAGTTTATTACTCACCATTTGGACACTGTACTTTTCAGGAGCCCTTAACTAAGTGGCAAAAATTGTACGTTTAACTCGAGAAAACGCGAAGTTATTTTGTTATTTTCGGTGGGATATTTGCTAAATTAGACAATCTTCACGGTTGGAGAAGCCGAAAATGTAAAAAACAGTTGAAGTTTGGCCAAGCTAAATTAAGTTTGCCGTTGAAATCGAAGGCGAACGCGACAAATTCAGTCGATCACGACCCAAACTTTACAACGTTCGACGGCAGGGTAAATAATGAGTCTGACCGGCCATTGAAGGAATTCCGGCTCCTTTCAAGTTGAACATTTGTTCTTCTGCCTTCATCTATTAACTATTAAAATATTGACAAGTCATGCATTATTACTTTTTCATGCGGTATAACTATTGATCAAAGTAATCATCACAGAATGAAGTTATTAGACTCACGTATAGGTCTTAAAACTAGGTCAAGTTTGTGAAATTAACTCAGTCGCTCATAGTTTTGTTAACTATGAGGACACCAGCAATTTGGGCAGTTTCGCTCTGCAACCGATTGACCATTTCACACAGCGGATAGGCTAATTGCCTTCAAGTTGTCATTTCAGTAAATATATAAACAGTTAAAATAACATAGGTATATAACATTTTATACAATGATGTGAATACTACGCGTGCTGTGATTGGTCGTTCCCCATGATCTATCAGAGGACAGATACATGGATGACGTCGCGGAAATAGCTCCTGCTAAGTTTTTTTAGGCTTTCACTTCCTTTAATCCGAAATAATCTCACAAACATTTTCAAAACCGCGCGCCATGTTGAACAAAACAATCAAAACAAGTTTTCCGTGACGTCATCCATGTATCTGTCCTCTGATAGATGATGGGCAACGACCAATCACAGCCCGCGAAGTATTCACATTATTGTATGATTAACAAATAGATTCAATGTTGCCGTGCATCTGTTCAGTAATAGATCACAGAAGACGTCAAAATGTGGTAAAAACATCAGTGACACACTCGCCTGCGGCTCGTGTGTCACTTCTTTGTTTTTACCACATTTTGACGTCATCTGTGATCTGTTACCGAACAGACGCACAGCAACATAGAATCTATATTTGTTAAATAAATTAACTAAGATAGTACGCGCGTTCTGATTGGTTAAAAACCTACGGTTTATTGTGCCGGTAAACTCATAGAAAAAACAAACGACTCCGTTTTACTTAAATTTATTTTATTAAAGCAATAGAACATACTTTCTATGGGTTTACCTACGTGATAACCCACTTGGGATGTTGGGAGAACACGAGAAAAGCTTGTAAATCTCTCACCTTCGGCTCGGGATTTACAAGCTTTTCTCGTGTTCTCCCAATATTCCGCGTGGGTTACCACGCCGGCAATAAACCCATAGAAAGTGTGGACTATTGCTTAAGGAAACCGTTCTAAGTTCTACTTTTTTACTCGGCTTTGTCCAAATGACGCTACTTATTTTGCCTTGAACGGCTTTCACCTTAACTTTGTCTCGATCCGACTAACTGAAAAACTAAATTAACCGCCCCCGCCCCCCCCCCCTCTTCCCCGCCAAAAGAAAAAAAATTTAACAGATAAACAAACACGCTGAATAGAAGAAGAGAAGCTTAACAGCTGCTTCAGGGTACTTGGTGGGATGAATGCAAAATGAATGCAAAACAACCAACTTTCTTACCATACTTACAAATGAATGCTATAAAAGTCTCTTTAGCAAGTTTAGCACATCTCGAATCCTTTGTTTACGCTCATGACACAAAACATATAGCAACAACTAGAAAAATAATCGAAAATAAGGAAATAGAAAAAGCGTGGAAACACTGAGTTATTTGAATAAACTAAATGTCCAGCAGTCAGAACATTTTAAAGAATTTCTACGAAATAGCCCTTTCCTAACCCTCTGAAAGAATTCTATATTCGTTTAGAATTACCAACAAAATGGGAAAACGAGAGCGGCTTCTTAGTGACTAATCTGGTTTGCTTGAACCCAGAGTAAAATCTCTGTGAGTTTGACACTTGAAAAATTTGATGTGGGATGTTCCCTTGTGACTTACGGCGGACGGTACGGTTTAACTGATGTTCATCAGTTCTACTTTGAGAAATCAGTGTCAACTCATGAGTAACCCGTCATTTGCGTTTGCCATAAAAAAGACTCCAAATCTCTCCAATAATAATAATAATAATAATAATAATAATAATAATGTTACGTTGTTTTGAGGAGCCACAATAATGCATGGCGAAACAGCTGTCAGCAACTACAAATCTGATGGTTCTGTTTGGGTTCTATCGATATAGTGTTTTTGGTGCAAGTTATTTATTTTTTTAAATAATACGATCAGCTTTGCAGATGTTCGTTCTTTTGGGTGTATGCAGTCTTAAGAATTCACCTTCATTCCGGTTTAGTTATTACGCAACAATTTTGCAGTTTGCGCGTGAGTGAGGAGAAGGATCTGGCACTCACATTTACACCTGATTACAGCAAAGGCAAACAAACTTTTAGGCCTGCTGAAGAGATCATGTCCCTTGTCAACTAAAGTGGCAGTAAGAAGGTCCTTGTATTTAGCGATTGTGAAGCCCCACCTTTGTTACGCCACTGAAGTCTGGTCTCCTGCTCAGAAGTCACTAAAGGTTAGGGTTGAGCAAGTTCAGAGACGTGCCACCAGATGGATTTTAAGTTTGAAGCCAGGCCAGATATGATATGGGGAGAGACTGCTCACCTTGGATATGCTGCCTCTTGCTTACGATAGAGAAATCAAGGATCTCGTTTTCTTTTACAGAGCTATTTACGGCTACATTGATATAGACGTTTCTAATTACGTAACTTTTAGCAATCATCCACGTACACGTCATAGTCAGTCTGCTGGCTGTTATCTTACTTTTCGCGCCAGTAAGACCAGCACTTTGCAAGCTTCATATTTTGTCCTTATTGTGAAACTGTGGAACAACTTATGCTATGAAGACTTCCCTGGTGGTTTTACCTCTATTAGCTGGATTAAAAAATTTTTTAAAGAATTTGTATAAGTCTCTTTTAATGAACGTCTTTGATGTGGAGATGGTCTGCTCATGGTCAATCTCTCGCGAATGTTCATGTCACTAACTTGAATATGTATCATATAAAATCATGTATATATATATATTTTCTTTTTTTAATACTATTAGATTCCTCTGCAGTTAGACGACAATTTTACAATTAGATTTTTCTACAATTAGACTTTCCTCTTACTACAACTAAATTTTACTTTTTTTATATATAAAATTATTTTAAATCCTTATATTTTCCTAGGTTAGGCACCCCGCATGGGCTGAGTGTCCCGTTCGTGCCCATCCCTTTTGGGCTTTAATTCTTTGTGTTTGTATATTTTCAATTTTTTTTTATATTTTATTTTTTCGAATTGATCTTGCCCAATAAAGCTTGACATAACTAAGCATCAGTAAATTGATATTCCTTTTACTTCAAGGTCTGTTTCCGCCACTACAGGACGTTTGATTAATTCTAGAATTAATATTTATCGTAATTATTCTCATACTCCTGGCTATTCATCTAAAAATGATGCCACATGCATACTTACTTGCCCTGTAAAACTGAAAAGTTTCAATACTTTTGATGTGAAAAAATAAAGTCCTTGGTTTAAGGGCGTCAGTACAAGTCAGTTATAACGAACGTAATCAGGGCACCCTGAAGTCTTAGACATGAACACACTGAAAATTGCAGTTAAATGATCTACCTCTTTTGTCAACGTAACAAACTGTGCATCAATGAAACGAAAATGAAGATGTAGGAAAATGTTGCTTTTCAGAATTAAAGTGACGTATTGAAAAGAAGGCAGGCCTTTGATAAAATTCTGGTTCAATATCGATTTTCACTCTCTTCGTATTTCATTAATTCAAAGGTACTGACTGGGTGTCACTGAAGGAGATAGTATAGCGTTTTGACCCGGCAATGTGCGGCACTTGAGGCTTCAATAACTATAACATGTAAAATAAAGCGTTGCATTGTTACGATAGCAGGGGTAAATTAAAGAACTCTATTGAGCTGAAGGTTAAGTAAGAGCTAATATAAGCTTAATGCTATCGTGGAAAGGTTGTCTTGACTATCACAATAAAAAGAAATATATGACCTACCGTTAAGATCTATTATTGTTTCAACAATGGTCTTCGGAACCCTTAAACGGTGCGCAATATCACTAAACTAATTCTGCGGGTTTCTGTTGAAAATTTCCGAAAAAGAAGAAGACAGAAGTGATCCCTGTTGTTTTAAAACGACGATCGAGAAACAATTAGCCTCAAAATGCGCTATACAGCTTGGAATCATTAAGCCCTTTAAACGACCCTTAAAAGTGTTCATTTTCGGGGAAATTGGAAATCCTAATTGTTTGAAAACGTGCCAGAGAGGTGGTGAATGCTTCCGAGTATTTGCAAAGTAATATAATTTGACAAGGTTTGTAAATTGTAATTTTCTATTCACTGTACTTTCCAGTCGGTAAAGTGCTCGAATGAAACAAGATAGACGCTTACATTAACATCTGGCAACCAAAAAAAGAAAAATATTTTGACCATACTATTTATCTCAAACAATACATCATTAAACGAAAAAGGTTTCCGTGTATTTAAGTACTTTTGTTGACATTATCATTTTCTGCCAATTGATTCTAGTGTGCCTAATTATTTCAAAAATATCGAAGCAGTATGAAATTGCCTTTACGACAAAGTAACTCTGCTAGCTTATTGGACTGGTATTTTCATCACTTTGAAGATTTAAGAAAGAGCAAAACATAATATTTATAACAAAATCGAGGGCAACATGATCATTTTAGCTATAACTGGGATCAAAAAGGGCCTTGCTGGAGAACGTCACAGATTTAAACTTACAAGTATTAAAACGGCATTTCAGTTTAAAAGGCTCAACAGAACAGATATTTATTTAGGCTAATGAATGCCATATTTGACTTTTGGACATTTTGAGGAACATGTTGTCATTACCGGTGCCAGCTCTATAACAAAAAATTTGAGCGTCAATTGCGTTTAGATCAGCAAATTAATTTCTGTTTTTTAATTGTTACCCTGTATCTTATCGTGTCGACATGGATTTTAAATAAAGCCAACTCCTGCTAACCTATCAATGCCTTCGTTTCTGCTGCAATCTGTGTCAGAGAAAGAACATAGAGATATTTCAAACGAAAGCGGACGTGATTAATTCGGACGTATCCACCAATTGAAGTTTAAGCCTTCCTAGGTATATTCTGTTTTATCATTTCATACACTATGAGAAGTTTTTAAGGCTTTTCCTGATTGTTAAGTAAACTACAGTTCGGTTCCCCATACTTAAGCCGTTTTATTCTAAGTTGTACTTTAAAATGGTAGGCCATATTAAGGTGAATCGCATTCCCTTGAACTGATTCGATTTTTACAATGAAAAGGTAAAGGTCCTTAGAGTGCGTCGATAACTCAGTCCTAACCGGTACTTAAGTTGACGAACCTGATGCCGAAGGTGCGCTCATTTCAGTAACCTAACTCCCCTTCTCTAAATCAGTTCTCCGTTTTACGGCTAGTTGAAATTACTTTAAGTTACACGGAGAGGAGAGAATTTGAAACAAGGATTTGAGGTCACATCTGGAAATAGAAATCGGTATCTGCCGCACAGAATGCTGCGTTTTAACCGACTCTCAGGTCAGTACTTTCTCCTTAAAATTGAATGAAGCCTTCATTCAAGTTCACAATATAAACGATATTTTATTCTATTTTGCACGCCTCGGAAATGAAATAAAGATTCCCATACTTTTATCCTCGAAAAGGAAAAAATTGTTGCAAATTTCTTGCACGGGTCTAATGAAAAGTTAAGTTCATTTAGCAAACATAAAAAATTAAGAAAGGTAAAATAGGGAAGACGCTCGATGAGTAGCACACCTAACACATGATGTCACTTCATCTCCTATTTCCAATTATTTCACCTTATCTTTAACCATGAAATTCGTTTTTACAACTAAAGGAAGCGCAAAATAAGACTGTTATTTTGCCGGCTTCGCTGAAAAAGGAGTATGTTGAAGTTTTAAAAAGGCGTACCTTGAAACTGATGGTAACTGAGGGAGTCTATGCCAGTCTTCATGTAACTTGGTGTAGGCAAATTATTTTAAAAAGAAGTAGCACTGTTCATGTATTGCGGCTGCGATTATCAAAATCAAATATAAATATGTATTAAGTGTTGATGAAAGTGCCTGATGAGGCATCATTCCTTCCTTTGTGCAATGTTACTATCCACATAAGGTAGTTTTCCATTGTATGCACTCTGACGACGCTTAGTTACAAAGAATCATTTAAATAAATAGGGTTTAGCTACATGACCATTTATCGTAAAACAATCGAGCGCTTTGTTAGAAGACCTGGATGAGTCAAGTATCGTGAATGAGTGATTTCGTTTCTTGTCACTTACTCTGACTGCCAAATTAACAGACACAGAGAAGTGTTTTGCAAGAAATGACGTACTCTTAGCAATATAAAAATGACTGCTCAGTTAGAATGCGGTAGTCATCTTCCGAGTGAAAGTGAGTGTGAAGGTGACTACCGTACAGGTTATCGCAACGTCAGTCACTGTCAAGAAAAACAGCCCCATTCAGGACTACATTCACCCGGACAATCATACTCAATCTACTTATGAAATGACACCTGGGTTCAAACTTTTCACAGGGATTATGTACTCTTTTTAGGACAGAGAGGTCAAAAGCCATACCCTGTCCAGCGGCACATTCCGATATGGGCCAAATAAGGGTGTATCCCACGGAGGGGCGTAGCTACATGGACTCACGTCCCTGTACGTGCGTATCCGAAAAAGCTGAAAGTAAAGTGTAATAAAACAAAATAAAATATAAAGATGATGGTAAAAAAGAGAGTAAACAAATAAAAGATAATTATTTTAAAAAGCCCAGTCGGGAAACGGAAAATTAAATAACAAGCTGCTAAGGCGTTCTCTGTTTTTATGGGGTCGGGATGTGAGAATCGTAAGGAAAAAGGAGGGGATACAGAAATTGAGTTTTGTCCCGGACCGAAGATAGGCCTATACAGCCACCCAATAAGTGGTTTGTGGGCCGGTTTGTGGTTGAGTTGCATTACCAAAGCCTTCAAATTAGAAGCAAGTATTCGAAAGATTTACCTTTTTCTAAGATATGATCAGAGGTTTTTTTATAATTGAGTTGCTTTCAGTCTTCCAGCTGGGTGGTATATAGTCATTTTTTTTTGAGGGTCAAACAAAAATGACCTTTGACCTTTCAATTTCTTTTCAACTTATATGAGGTAGGATACCTGCGTGCTTCTAGGTGTAGTTTGAAGTTTGCGAGGTCCTCTACTCGAACCCTTGTTTCTAAAGAGTTTGTTTTCAATCTTGTTACTTCACCTAGGATTAAACCGGCATTCTTTACCCTGCAGGGCTACAACTTACTAACGTCATTTCATAGACAATAAAAACACTAAGGCTTAAAGGTGCTCTCCGAACTTGAACAGCGGGAAGCCGGAGGGGGATTTGGGAAATTGTTTGTACCTCTGGAAGAATCCTCTCTACGCGTCTGATCCGGGACCATTGCATGAGTTCTACAAACAAATCAGTGAAGGACAAAGACCTGAAAAATGGCTGTTTTGACGTTTTAATAACTCTCGATGACATTATCGTTGCCTTTTTTTGTTACTTTGAACTGTTCGGAGCGAAGGTTCCATGTCTTCCATTTTTGTGGGAAAACTGTTGTAAAATGTGTCTAAAGATAGACTGGTTTGTAACTCAATCCGATCAAGAATGTATCAAGGATTCTGATTGGTCACACTTGAACCAGTTACAATTAAAATAAACTACCAGTTCTGATTGGATGATATGTGACGGGAGGCGACACGTGCGGCAGCCATCTTGGATCTTACACCGGTTTTTGCAAAACTTTAGGCTTCTTGAGGCATCAAAATGTCAGGAACACCTCTTATAGTGCTAAGTACGTAGCATTTTCTGTTAGTGTGCTTTGCGATGTGCTGAAAACTAAGCGCTTACTTATTTTGTAGATCAAAACACAAGACGAGAATCTGGTCGAAAAGTACAACTTGGAAATGTCGAGGCAGCAAAGGTATAACGTACCCTTAGTATTTTATTGTGATATTTAAAAAAACTTGCACGAGAGAACAAAACTGCTTTTATGGCACTTGATTTTGTGACAGCGACGCCGTAAAGTACAGTTTATAAATCTGCTGGCTGTTTGTCTTCACAGACTGGTGTGATGTTTAAACCACGCAAAGTAAGCTCTGCTCTTGATAATTCAGTGACAGCTTCTTATTTTATTTTAGACTATTGCAGACATTATTAGAACATGTTTAGGACCCAAAGCCATGCTGAAGGTTAGTACAGCTGTAAGATAAGATATGAGAGACACTCCATGAGAGTCGTTTGAATTTTGATTTTAAAAGAGAATGGCAAAATCGGTCCTAATTTTTTTACCTTTTGAAATGATTAATAAATCACAGTGTTCTTTATCAGTTATTTTACTTGGGTAGCCTCAGGGCCCCTTTTATAAGGGTCAGTCAGGAGAAAAGTATAAAGGGAGTCATTAAACTGTGTTTGCGGAATTCTCAAAGCTTGTTGTAAAATCAACATGTACAACATAGGTACTGATTGTAGTTGTATTCTTGGTGGGGTGGTCAGGGGCACTTTAACTGATATACATGGTATGTGACCACAAAGGCCCTGGTGTTGAGTTTATCTGATGTCCCAGCTGTAATCTTCTGAAGGACACGCAACAAGCTTTGCTTGTTTCGAAAACATGGAGTCAGCGTAATTCAGGTATAAATGTATTGTGTCAAATGCAAGCCTCTTTTATTTGCTGTGCCTGCTGGAAATCTATTTAACAAGCAAAATGAAAGTAGAACTCAGTGTTGGTAAGACACAAGTGAATGCACAGTCTATAACTCCATTTAAGTCAAGTTAATTCAGGTTGCATTACAATTTCTTATATTTTATATGTTTTCAAGCATGTGGCGTTGCTTGGTGTCTGAGAGCCTCAATAATTTTATGAATCCCTGTTGCAACTCAGTGACTTTTGGTCACCGAGCACCAATTGAATAACCGATTGATGAATAGGTTCATGTGACTGTACATTTCATGTTGAACATTGTTACACATTATCTTTACCCACAAATACAGCCGTCTCTCCTTAGTTGATCCTCACCATTCGCAAGGCTACTTGCATTAAAGTAATTGTGAATAAAATTGTTGAATTCAATAACAGTCTTGTTTACTGTGTTGTTCAATTCAATTTCCTCATTCATGATCCGCCATGATTCCCTCTGTTGATACTGGACATATTATAGAGGGCTTTCTTATTCACGTACATGTATTATGAAAGTGGCTCTCAACATCAATCACACCTCTAAGGTAAAAGTGCATGTTCACCCGCACTTCCTAACCCTTGGTTACTGCTAGTTTATTGTTTGGCCCACTGTAGTCATTTATCAGTGGTAATGACATTCTGACTTTGTCAATTTGCTGTGCTACATTGATTAGAACTTTACAATCACTGGCAACAATATTAGCACCAAAGTCCAGCACAGCAAACTGAGAACATTGCCTGATGAAGAACAGTAGCACATGGTCAGAATGTGGCAGTCAATACAGAGTGACTATTGTGAGAAACTGATAATATTGATATTTAGCCCTAACGTACACAACTTATGCACATACAGCAACATATTGTCTTTCATTACATGCATATCAACATGCAACATGTAGCAGTTCAAGATTATTAACGATGATGGCATGGTTGGCATTATAAAGAAAAAGAGTTTCTTTTTGTTTTGTTCAAACCAGATGTTAATGGATCCAATGGGAGGAATTGTTATGACAAATGATGGAAATGCAATTTTGCGTGAGGTTAGGAATTCCTTGATTTTCTGTGCAATTTAATCATCAAATTTGTATTTATTAGTTGTGAAAACTGGCTCCTTGATACTGTGCATTGGCCTTTGTTTCCCAAGTGACCTTCAATTAGCAGTTGAGGTCACGTACATTAAATTTTACAGTAAAACCCCTTTTATACATCACTGAGGGCTTTCAGCATTTAGGAGGAGGGAGGCTTATTGTCTTGGTTCATAATATTCTTAAAACCATGGGATTTCAGTCATTTTCTGATAGCAGATTTGGTTAATGTGTTCAATGCTTTTGTTTAGATTCAAGTGCAACACCCAGCTGCTAAATCAATGATTGAAATTAGTAGAACCCAGGATGAGGAAGTTGGTGATGGAACTACATCAGTTATTATTCTTGGTAAATTATGTTTGGATATTAACAGTTGTAGGGCATGTGTATGTACATGTGTAAATTTGTGAAGAAGGAACTTGTAGGAGAAACCATAACAAAGAGAGAATTGGAAAAATATTGGTCTATTTTTCTATGAACCTGACACCATTTTCATTCTGGTCATGTTAGTGTGCCACAAGTACAGACACAGTACGTGATCTAGGCTTTCAGTTAACGACAGACCCTGGCTGCTGTGGTAGCTTGTAAACCACAAATCCATCATGCCGTTATGGGGGCTGTTTTCTGCAATCAATGTTTTCTCTTACTAAATTTGGTACTAATCTGAATAGTGTACAATGAAGAAGAGTAATTTTATTATTTGCTATATTTTGCCCGATGCTCTTAATTCAGCTGTGAGAACCTTGCTGTTAAGTTCATAGTTCAATGTAAATAGCACATTTCTGTTTTCATCACTTCTTATATACCATTATTTTTTTAATTGTTGTGGTAAAATTATTTCAGCTGGTGAAATGATGTCTGTTGCACAGCCATTCCTTGAAGATCAAATGCACCCAACAGTTATAATAGGTGCTTATAGGCAAGCCATGGATGATATGCTGGAAATACTAAGAGATCAAATTAGTGTTCCAGTTGATGTGGATAACAGGGAGGAAATGTTGAAGATCGTACGCAGCTCTGTTGGTACAAAGTTTGTCCATAAATGGTAAGTGTTTAAATGTATGTCATGATCATGTGTTGCCTGCGTGCAGACGTCTCCTATTTCCTTTGTTGCACACGGAAAAGGGACGTCTGCGTAACGCCGTCGCTAATCGTGTTCCAGCGTCCCGCTGGCAGGGAATTTTATTTCGCATAAATTGTGAAATAATATCCAGTTAGTAATAAGAGTTGACAGGCCAAACACAACATCATAAGCTCGTGATAATGCGAAACGTGACCTTGAGAGTCTGCTTTAACAGAGGTTTTTCTTCTTTTCTCTCTCGCACTACACAGTGCATGTAGCAGTCTAAATTTTGACTTAGTAAGTCTCGTTTTTGCCGCACTAAGTCTTACATTTAGAGGTCATGAAGCAGGTTTGTTACATGCACACTGAAGTAATCATTTCCTGTGGTTTATGCTTCTGTGGGTGTTCCTGATAGGATTTGATTTTAGATGCAGTTCTAAAGTGTTTAAATTTTCTTTGACCTCTGTTTGTTACGGCTAAAAAGGATTTTAGTTTTTTTGGCTGGCTCTCTCGGAAATGCCTGCCTGGTGCGAAGTCCACGCCGCTTTTGTACGGTCTGCACACAATGGCACATGTTTTGATTTGTTCTGACTGGAAAACCCCGATTACATACATCACTGCATACATTATCAGACCAGATTCAATAACAACCAATCAGCGTTAGGTCGAACAATGCGCACTGTGTGTCAGCCTATAACAGCATGTTCCCAAGATCTTGGGAACCCAGCGGGACGCTGGAACACGATTAGCGACGGCGTTACGCAGACGTCCCTTTTCCGCATGCAACAAAGGAAATAGGAGACGTCTGCACGCAGGCAAGATCATGTGTTGATGGGCTGTACTCAAACTAGTACCTAGTAAAAAAATTGTTATTGTTTTTTGTCTCCTAACATAAGCTTTGGGAGGGAAAGAAAAGTTGACCTTGTGACCAGACTATAAGTCATCTTTTTTACTGAGGAAATGTACATACACTAACAACAACCATGTGACTTCTGTGATTAAAAGAAAAGTATCCAATCTTCCTTGTGTAAATAGGTTTGTACATTAAAAATGTATAGGTGTAGATGTATGTTTTTCAAAAAAAAATTTGATCATGTATTCTTACATACATGTACGTGTATTGTTACTGATAATAGTATTTGGTCACTATAAAAGCCTCTTTTCTCTAGGAATTTCAAAGGTAAAGGATTTTATGAGAGAACAATAAAACTTCCTTTCCCACACAGATTTTATTGAAAAATATATAATTGTCAACTCCAACCTTTAAAATATTTTGGACTTGTATCTTCCCTTAAACAAGTCTATAATAGTAGCATCACACAAAACCCTACTCTTTCAATCCCACAAGATTCACTTCTTACCTTATTCCTTAAGAACGCAAAAGGAACTAAGGTCGTCTACAAAAAACTTGTCTGTGAAAAACGGTCTGCCCTGGTGAGAAGTCAAGCAAAATGGAACACTACAGTCTCCCAAGAGGGATGTGTTGCTGATTGGAACACAGCATATACCTTGGCATTCAAGTGTACTTAAAGCACGACACTTATTAATTTTCAGTATTGATTTCTGCATAGAATACTTCCCACAAACTCATCTCTGAAAAAGATTGGTATCAAGCAAGACCCAAACTGCTCCTGATGCTGTACCACTGACGAAAATCTTGCTCATCTTTTCTGGCACTGTCCAAACGTTCAAACTTTTTGGGGAACTTTGACTGAAAAGCTTGCTGGTTTCCACTTTATACCTGGAGACTACTCGATGGAAATTGCAGTTTTTTTAGGCTTAAAGTCGGATACCTCCAAATTTTCTCTTCAGATAAACTTCTTCTTTCTTTTAGCCAGACACTACATCTGGGGTTGTGGAACCTGCAATAGGTCCCCTCAGCTCAAATGTTTTTGTATATTAAATATACAAATGTCTCAGCTTACTGCAATATTTTTATTTATAACTTATTTTTTACTTTTGACTTAGGGGAGACCTTGCCTGTAACATGGCATTAGATGCAGTGCAAACTGTTGTTAGAGAGCAAGGCGACAGAAAAGAGATAGACATAAAAAATTATGCAAAAGTTGAAAAGGTAAATGGTAACTTTGACTCACTGATTCCTTGAATGTTTATGACGTTGCAGTTAATTTTTTATTTCACTTAATCTTTGTTTTAAATTCATTAGCATACATTACCATACCCAAAAACAATGGAAAAATAAAAATTAACTACAACATACACAATCAGCATGAAATTTACTGATATATGTAACTACTGATCCCAACTTGTGGGTAACAAATTTAAGGTTCCTGGGGATGACCTGGAAGATTCTTTTGTTTTGTCTGGAGTAATGGTCAACAAAGATGTCACGCATCCAAGAATGAGAAGGTAATAATCATAATAATAAAAATAATAATAAACTTTATTTAAGTGTCAGGTACTTTAGCTATGAAGCTTATTGGGGACGCTATGAGATGCTACAGGGTGTTGCAAAAGTTCATTCCGATTTTCTTTTTTTTTGCTTAAACTTCAACAGTTACGAAAACTAGGTGTGTTATTCCTTATTCATTTTATATTGAATAAAACAAATATTAGTAACCAGGATGGCCTCCTTTATTTTTTTAACATTTTCTAAGCGGTGGGGTATAGAATGTGTGAGCTTTGTAAACATGTATAGCCCTAGGTCACATTTTTCCAGGCAAAGTTGAGTCACCTTCTCAGCTTGTCCAGTGTTTTCCGGGCTAGATCTTTGTATGCTGTCTCATCAGTGACACTCCAGATGTTCAGATCAGGTGAGTTTGCTGTTGCAGTGGTTCTTTTGGTATAACGTTTGGCAAATTATTCTGACACCATCTCTGAGCTGCTTCTGGAGTGTGTGCTGCTTCATTTGCTGGAAGGCTTTTCACCCTTTGTTGGTCTGAATAATTATCTCCATACCGTTGTGCTCAAAAATTAATTTTGATATTGTGAAGTTTGTTTTTTAGCTATCCCTCATGTTTAAATATAATTATACTACTAAATAGGTTTTTTGATTGAATTTCTCGAAAGTTCCTCAAAACAAACGGTTCTCCACTCCTTGATTTGTCTTCTTTAGACTTTCTTTTTGACTACTTTGTTAACCCTTTGTTCAGTCTTGTTCAGTGATTTAGAAATTTCTTTGACTTAATGACCAGATGACTGTAAAAAGCTGCCTGAGCTCTAGCACAAACAGTTTTGGGCTTTATTTCCATGAAAGAGGGGAGAAAATAAAAGAAAATGGCAAAAATACAAAATAAGAAAACCTACAAATGGGCAGGAAAAATATGGCAGGAAAAAGCAAGCACGCATACACATTTGGTGCAAAATTTCAAAAACACCATTATTTCTTCAAATTTTAGTTTGAAATCGCTTTGAACTGTTTTCTAGATAAATTTCTTAACTGAATCAGTTTAAATTTGCTTATAGAAGCATCAGATGCTGTATACAAAATGCAATTTTCAATCGGAATGAACTTTTGAATCACCCTGTATAGGTAATTTTTTCATGGCTGAAAATTTGATCTGCTTGTGAACAAAGTGTAGTGTCCCCTTTTCTGATAACCCTTTGGACACTCCTAACAGTGCCTAAAGTAAAAATTCCTGTTTAAGAGATGGTAGGGTTGAGGTTTAAGGAGGTCTAAGCAGTCAAGACATTAGAGTTGTTCACAGGTATGCCTTGAGCAGCTCTTACACTTCTTTCTAGCAATCTCCCACTATGCGTAACTTGACGGTTGCATTGCATAGCTGTGGCATTTATCATTTCATTTACAAATAAAATATCATAAAAAAAAAAACTGACATGAGTAACAAAATCAGTTGGTTTTGTTACCAAACCTTCATTTCATTTAACCTACCATCTGACAAAAGTAATAAAATTTTTGTTGTTCCACCTAACCTTTAAAAACTGAAAGAAAGATGTGCAACAAGCTCATAATTAATTTTGTTTAAACCCATTCTTCGTTGCTACACTGTTAACCTCAGTCCAAGGGCCCCTCTTTCCCTTGGAAGGAGTTTGCTCCAGGGCAAGCCCTAGGATTTCACTGTAAGGATCATTTGTGGTATCGTGTCATTACCATGGTCTTAAAATAACAAAACCAAAAAGTCACATTTTCACAGTGAGGGATCAACTTACAGAAATTCGTTATTTTCACACTCAGATTCTTAACTAGCAGAGCAGTTCTTTGGTTATTACTTGGCTTAAAAACAAAACTAAAAGGTTGTTTAGTATCTATCAGTTTTCTATTTTCTGCCATCTTTAGTCATTTCGAAAGTGCATTGGACATTACTGGTTTATGGCTTCCACTGCCAAGAAAAAATATATTTTGGAGCCATATCTTGATAACATGTAGGAGGTGGGATCCCATAAATTTTCACGGAACCAAAACTTGTTACAGGTGGTTTCCCATTATCTCTGGGCATGTAACTGACAAATTGTTTTCCTTGGGATTTGAAATCTTAGGCTTGCAGGGTATGTTTGCATTAGACACAAGGCCTCAGTTAAATTTGTATGGTTTCAGATGGATTTCCCATAATCTGAACATACCAGTACATGTACTTTGTAATTTAATGTTAAAAAGAAAGACGTATTAGTAAAAGTGACCCATTATGTGTTTGTTTCTTTTCATAGGAGAATAGAAAATCCTAGAATAGTTCTTTTGGATTGTTCCTTGGAATACAAAAAGGGAGAAAGCCAGGTAAATTGCCGTATTATGCTTTAATCTGTGCTTCACTCTTGTGTTTGGTGCAAAATGTTTGTTGCACACATTTTGTATCACATCTGTTCTAGAAGGTTCGTAGTTTCATGGGTATCCTTAGCTTATGATGATCACCAAAAGGATATTTTTGCATACATGGGTAAATGCCCAAGACAACTGTTAAGTCCTATTGTACATCAAGTACAGGTGTTGCAAAAATTAAGTCACAAAAGACCTGTCATCAGTTGCCCCGCGATTTCCACAACAGGTGATTCATGTATTGGCTTTGGCAATGGCAAGGGAGATTTTTTTGTAGCCCTCCTTACATGTATGTTCCAACTGGTGATCTGTTTCTTGTATTGACTTTTGTGCACAAGTGAGATGCCTGAGTAATTATACCACTATTATCAAACAATGAATGTTTTTATTGCCTCACTCATCGTTCCTTGTATAACACATTTCCTGGGTTCATTTTTACTACACTGCTACATTACGGTTTTTGAAGAATGTTTAATTTCAATCACTTACCATTTTTCAGACAAGCCTAGAAATTTCACAAGAAGTGGACTTCAAGTGAGTAGTGATTTTTTAGTACAATGAAGGCCAAAAGAACTTGGGACTGTGTGAAGAAAAACTCTTCGAAGGACTCTGCTCCTAATGACAATTTTTTGATCGGCTTTGGGTTCATCCCGTTGTGGCCCCATTCCCCCCCCCAGCAATGTTGTGGCCACCCATGTTGTGCAAAATTCAACTTTGTTTGGGGTGGGAGGGGAGGTTTCGCTAGTTTTACTAATATCACTGGAAAGGTCCCAACACTTTTGACCTTCTTTGTGGTTGTAGAGCAGTAACGAAAAAACAAGAAGAAAAGTATTTTTAGAATGTGAAGTAATTGGCATTCTGAAAATTAATTATTGTCAAACATTTAAGTGAGCTTTGAGTGTTGAAATTCTTGTTGTACCATTGGTTAAACCCCGTATTGCTTCGTGTACATTTAGAGTGATTAATTTTATACATCCAGACAACCCCTTATGAGTTTCTGATACATCTTAATATAATGTTTCCCGTCAGATTGTCAGTCAAAAATGATTTGTTACCAGTTATAATTTACATCCATTTGGGTTAGCATCTTACCTACCATGCCTAGAAACTAAGTTAGTTCTGTCATTTTCAGTCGTGTTCTTCAGTTAGAAGAGGAGTATATTCAGCGAGTGTGCAGTGACATCATAGCAATAAAACCTGATGTTGTGTTTACAGAGAAAGGGGTGTCAGGTATGTAAAGTTCAACACCAGATTAAATCCATTTCAGCATTTGCCCTTCCCCTAAGGAAATAAATGATACACTCTTTGAAGAGGTCACCTCACCAGAAAAATTTGAACTGGTAATCACAATTTATTTTCCCCTTTCCTGACATTATAGACCTAGCACAGCACTTCCTTGTAAAGAATGGTATAACAGCTATACGCAGGATTAGGAAGACTGATAACAATCGTATCGCACGTGCCTGTGGAGCAACAATTGTGAACAGAACTGAAGAACTGAAGGAAGAAGATGTGGGAACACAAGCTGGATTGTTTGAAATAAAGAAGTTTGGAGATGAGTAAGTGTGAGTTTAGTCAGTTGCATTGCTCTTACCGGTGTCGGGAGTCAATGTTCAATATTTTTTGTTGTCAGGTACTTCTGTTTTGTGACAGAATGCAAGAATCCCAAGGCGTGTACCATCCTACTCAGGGGAGCCAGTAAGGATATCTTGAATGAGGTAATCAAAACTGTGCACATTATTTTAAGGGCTAATATTTTTACAATATAGTTAAAGTTAAAAGTGCAAGACTTGTGTGATCTGAATGGGATGACCATAACCTGAAAAAAATTCTAGTGCAAATAAATCATCCTCTCCGTCTATAGTTACATGTAAACTAATGTGAAGACCAGTGAACCAGTGTACATGTAACCTGAGCTACAGTAGTGTGCTACTATAATGACCATGGTTTGTTGTGTTATGTTAGGTGGAACGTAACCTTCATGATGCTATGAATGTAGCAAGAAATGTAATGTTGGATCCCAGGCTGGTGCCCGGTGGTGGAGCTGCAGAAATGGCCCTTTCTCATGTAAGTAACCTATAGTGGTCATCAGCCGGCCCGACTGTGTTCCGCTTATGATATGCAAGCAGGTTAATGCTTCAAGCTTTTGTCCTTGTCTTTTCCACCAAAAATGCAAAAAGCCATACGGAGGCAATCATAGCTAGTATTTATCTAGCTACTGATTTGCTTAAAAATAGCACAGGGTTATGGTATATACAGCTGTATCAGTATGTAGGTGATCTTTTCTGTTAGTGTATTTAAACTATCGTTAACTGTGATGAGGTATTTCTGTTTGCTTACATGTTGAATGACAGGTGTTAACGGAAAAAGCTAAGTCGGTAGCGGGTGTTCAACAGTGGCCTTACAAAGCTGTTGCTAAAGCTCTGGAAGTCATTCCACGCACTTTGATCCAAAACTGTGGTGCTAACACGATCAGGACTCTTACTGCTCTCAGGGTAAGCTGCTCGTCCCACCCATCACTGCACATTTTTTAGCAGCTTATTGCTTTAGTGATAAGTAATAAAGATATTTAAACAGGGAGCTCACGTCACACGTGGTTTTCAGTGGCGCCCTGCATTAAATAAATTACAAATATAAAAATGCCTAAATATTGAAAAGTTAAAAACGTCTTTGGCTATCGCTTTGTTGTAATTTTTTTGGTGTTGATGCCCCTCGCAGGGCTCAGGAATCAAAACGAGATGTTGTCTAGCTTGTAATTCTCACTTTAACTGGGTGACGTTTTCGTCAACCAGATTGTTTGAAAAACAATATTTTTGACATTTGTGTGATATTTTTGCAGGCTAAACACGCGGTTGAAGGTAACACATCCTGGGGTATCAACGGTGAGACTGGTGAAATAACAGACATGGGTGAACTTGGTGTGTGGGACACGTATTCTGTCAAGGCGCAGACATTCAAGACTGCTATTGAGGTAGCGGCCCCTTAGATACACATAGATAAACAATTGATGGATAGCGTAGAGCAAACTCGTCCCCAGGACTTTTCCCGCGCCGCTCCGGGAACGCAGGCGGGAAAACATCAGGGGACAAGGTTTAGCGTATTAAAAGCTTTTAAAATTGGGACAGATTAACTGATTGATGAAAAGTACGCTTTGTTAACCGTAGGTTGCGAGTAAGTTCACCGTTGCGCCCTCCTTTGTATTATTTACGCATACTGTGTTTCGGGTATTTGATTGAGTTGTCTTTTGTTATTTCTTCAGACCGCCATGCTTTTACTGCGTATTGATGACATCGTATCCGGAACAAAGAAAGCCAGCGGTAAAGAAGGATCTCAGTCAGGAGCGGCTCCTACTTCAGGGCCGCCGGCTGATGACTAGACATGTCCTGAACACACCCTACACCAACTTCCGACCTTACGCCAGCGCTTTTTCGATGACTTTTCAAGCTTACACGAAGCTTTTTTCTGTCAAAATAAGCAGACTGACTTGCAGAAAGCCAGATCTTAGCATTGAACGATTTACAGGTTTAGTGTATGTTTGTTTCCAACATTTTAGGCTTGGAGTAGCACTCTACTTGGCTTGCTGCAATGTGAAAAACTAATGTACCGCTGTATCTTTCAGAATATTCAAATCACGGTTACTTTGGCGCAGCTCAGTCACATGATTTTGGCCTTGGGAATAAAATTATATGCCGATAGATTGTGATCAATTCATAACTAAACACATTAATTTATTGCTGTTACTATTTTCAAGGCTGATTTTGGTACATCATATCCTCTTTCGTATCCTTGGTCGATGTGAGGCTATTGCAAAAAAATGCTTTTGGATTTGAAAGACCGTAAATGCTGGATGTCATGGAGAAAGTGCTTTTATTCTGTTTACATTATAGTGTACAGAGCGTGAAATCTTATGGGGGATATTAATAAACCGCCGAATACATTGAAGAGGATGTCGTGTGTCATTTTTTTATACTGTAACCGATCGATTTGATGCCATGGTTCTCTTTGTTTATCACTTGCGGTGGAACGCCCGCTATGGTTAAGCGCGGCAGGGTTAGCTTAGCCGGAACCGGACTAATACTCAGGGTCTTAAAATAACTGAGAAATGAAGGTACTCCCTTCGCCCTGCAAACGGGTAGACCTTCGCGTGCCTCGGATGACCGCGTAAAATGGCGGTCCCGTCGCCAGTAGGAGAGGCCAAAAAATAGTGTCCCCAAATAGTACTTTCGTGCTAAATACATTGACACTCAAAGAAAGTGTATTTTTTATGCTTGGTTATAGTAATTGACTTGATCGTTATGGAAAGCGCCAAAAGTTTGTTACAAATTTCCATACGATTCGTACTGAGAAGTGGAATAAGTTACGAATTTTAGCCCGCTTATCTGGACACCTCTTCTCGAAAACACCTTAGCGACTATATATGGCTGAGAAACCTCTCGTGGTCACTGAAATATGAACTTGAGCGTGCGTAACGCATGTTTTGAATTGGAAACAGTTTCCCTATCAATTTCCCCTCTCCCCCTCCCCCAAGCTAAAATTGTCCTTGTAATCGGTCCCTTTGTGCTTGAAACGTATGGAACCACCATTTAGTCCTTCACCACTGGAACGTAAGTCTTTCGAAAGCTTCACAACAGACAAAGATAAGAACGATTTTATTGAAAAACATGAATCCATTAAGCTTTCTAGCAGCATCTAACTAGAAATATTGCCCGGAAATCTGTTAAAAACTGCAATAATAAAAAGCTATTAACCTATTCGCCTTCCCTTATGGTCTCGTTCTCAGCTAACTATCAAACACATTAGAAGAAAATTACTAAAGCAGTGAAAAAAGAAAAATTATACTGTCCATTGTGCACTGTCTTGTGGAATCTACGCAAAAAAGATTAAATATAATTTATTAATTGATTTTACAAACCTACAATTGATATCTCATCCCAATATAAATGTCTCAACAAATTAAGGGCAACATGTTACCCACAAGGTGCCCGTAGAGACGCCAATTCACTTTTATATCGCTAGCTACATATTCTAATACTTTAAAGATAATAAATACTGTACAATTTAATAAATAGAATTAAATTCGCAATATTGTTCAAGCTGCAAATGTTTCTCCTCGTCATCTGTTTTCTGTCTGGAGATAAAGACATTTCTAGGAAGTAAGCACATCGGGGCCACACCCCCTCCTTATTCCGCGTCAGTTTCATCCCCCATTTAACTGATAAGGCTGTTTGCAAGACGATCAGAGGCGTGTTCATTAGCCATCGATCCTCTTTAACCGGAGTGAAGGGTCTGTTTTCAGCACCTTTTGCTCTTTCTGTAGACAAAACAAATGGACAGGTTCTTAGGAAATTTTACCAAAAGTTTAACTCAAGTATTTGAATACCATTTGATTTTCACGAAAAGTTTTATTTCGCGGATTGTCGTCAATTCTTTGCGTTCCATGGAAACAAATCTTCGTGAATCCGTATTTTTCTTTCTCACCCAGGCCAACCTTTTTCGCCCGCTCCACTTAGGAGGCTAGGTCGAATCATGGTTGACAACGTTAAATTTATTAAAATAGACTATATTTCGTGATATTTATTTCACGGGGGATTTTTTTTACGGGATCCGCAGTTTTTGGCGGATTGCTGGACAATCGCAGAACAGTGATTTCAGAGAGATGGGGTGATTCAACGTACCACTTCAACATCTGAAGGAATTCGTGACAAGAAGTCCATGAGCTCGTTGTTGTCGACAGCATTTGGTTTACGGATCTTTTTCGTGAACTTGTTTATTCCTGGTCACAAACAAAACAGTTCAATATAAATAAACAAGGCAACTTGTGCTAAACAAAAGGTATTGTCTCGCACTGTGCGGACTGTCAATGATCTGATTTTCGGAAGGTTTGCCACATGTATCTGAGATAACGTGGCCTTTGGAGCTGCACGGATTGGATAGGGTGGTTTTGCTTTCAGCGCGCTGCCCCACGATGGAGCCACCAAGCAAACCCCACCCCCCTTCCGCCGTGCCTTCATTTAACGCGCTAGCGGTTTCGCAGCCTAAACAAAAGACATTAAGGGCCACAACTGCTAGAAACAAAGAACAAAAAAGAAGGGTATCTGAAGGGGGTGTTTAAATTAACGCTTCATATCTTTGCATAAAAAAATAACAGAATCAACGCAAAAAAAAGGCAGCGAGCTGCTCTCAAGGACTGAGAAATGTAAAACAGAATAAGGCATTCAAGAGTAAGTGGAAAAAAAACCTTACCCCAGGCAAGCAACAAGAACTTGAGAGGTACAAGATATAGCACAACTGTTCCTAACGTGAAGATAACACACATCAAATACGAACAAAATGGCACCGTCCAGTTAAAAGTGCTGCAAGGAGAAAAAAAACGTTTGGTAAGAAGGCACATGTACGCTGAATATCAACCGCTAATATATACAGCACAAATGACATTTGAAGGGATTGTTAGGTTCTGTTTGTCAAGTTCGTACGTTCTTTTTATTTTGAAGGATATTAAGCCCTGCTTTCTAATCCTTGTGTTCTTCAGGTATTTTTCTAACATCTGGGTGTGGTTTATAATTTTACGGAAACTCTTTATCATACAGTCGACTTACTTTTTCACCCTTTCGCCCATGGAGGCCACCATATCAAGAGCGTTTTGCACAGTCTGACAGATGGATGTTAGCGCTGCTATCTTCTCTTTGAAACTCTTTCCTTTGTCCTGTAAGGCAAGTAAAACTCCTCAAGTCATTCTAGTTAATATTAAATTAAAACTTATTAAGCTTTTCCAGGCAGCGGACGTTGCACTGGGAGAGTTTGCGTGCGAACTTACCGTTTGTTTTACACATACAATAACTGCCAAAAACTATGCTAAATTTGCTTTGCTACACACTTTTAGAATATAATAGGGAAATGAAATTAAAAAAAGACAAAGGGATAGAGTATACGAGAAAGGACATTTGCAGCTGGCCCGGCACCCATTCAGTTCCAAAGTCAACAGAGCATAACTTAGGTCACCCTAACCCCAGTGAGATCCCCAAGGTTTAGCAAGAGACTCATTTCAAATGATTAATTAAAACGTTAAGAGGTTGTTGGTGTTCAGTACAGTTGACTGCGGTTTTTTTGCGACAGTCCTAATGTCCTACCCCTTTCTTTCCTTTATCTTCCTCTTCATCTTCCAAGTCATCATCATCGTCTACTGGCGCTCCTTCCTGTAGCAAAAAAGGATAAAATCATCATGCACGCGAATGTTTATTGGTGAGACCAGCTGTGCGATATCAAGAGAAAAACTCGCTTGGAGCTATCATGATAAAAATTTCCAGCTAAGCGCCATAACAATCCTACTTTCCCCGGAAGTTGCTGCCAACTGCTACGTAAAAGATTGTAAAATTGCAGGAAAGTACTAGTTTGTACCACCCCAGAACATCATGTTCGACTGACGACGGGGATTTACTCCATTAACAGTGGTTATTAGAAAAACACTCAGTATAATCCCAGGTCAGTACGACACTACAAAAAGTGGATCTGTCAGTTCAAGAGGAAGCCCAAAAAAGACCTGAAAAAACATGACTCAAGTTGCACATTTTTTCAAAAACTGCTGAATATGAATGAGTAGGCACGCACCTGTTCTTCAGGGTTCACGTTTCTGTCCGCAAGTAACATACACATCACATACTGCTTCAGGAACGTTAGTAGGAGGGTCAGCGGTATAATGTAGAAGTCAAAGTTCAGGCATAGCATAATGTAGATCTAAAAGGCAAAATCAATGGATCTCGTAAAACGCGCCTAAAACAGATACTTGGAGATGGATAAAGGAGATTAAACCAATATACTTACTGCAAAAGCAAAAGCACTCCTAAATTTGTACTGCCACGTAAAGAGCGACTGGACAAATGCCCCAGTCGATACCAGACTTGCAACAAGTTTGTTCACGCGGTCAATATTACGCTGCAACAACTGAAAACAAAAACACATGAAACACAAATGTTCATCAAAAAGAGAAAAAAAAGGAAACCACATGGTAGACAATGGAATTCAATCCGCTTTTTCACTACCGAATTAAAGTTTCTGGGAGAAGAAGATTCAAACAAGCTCAAAACGCAATTCCTTACCGCTCTCTTGAATTTAGGTGGATCAAACATGATCTTAGGGTCCCTTGGATTGACTGTCCTCACCGCAGCCCGTATTGGATTATAATCCACATCAAGGGTAAGAATAAGGTGACCTTTGACCCTGCCTTCCAAGCTCTTATTCTTTAACTGGTACAAACGCTTCTCACCGGGGGTAACCTAGGGATAAATGTGACATGAAGCAAGTGCTCTGTAACCATTATAATGCAATTCATTCAATCTATTGACTTTTGGGTCTTGAAGAATTAATGTACTCATGTACATGTAGTTTGCACCCGCGATTTTAGCCATGCTATTTTCGGGTGACGATTGTAATACAAACAGTTGTTGCACATGTAAACTTGTTGCTGAAAAAGTATCAAAGTTGAAGTTAGGAAAATTTCGCTTTTTTCAAGAGCATATTCATTTAACAAGTGGCAATTTCAGACTCGATGTCTCTACTGGAAAAATTATTCCAATAAGGAACCCAGTCGGTTCTAGTCTCATATGCCAATCCCTAAGTCGCTAGAGCGGTACAGTAGATACCTTGTAAATGATTGAATAACTCTCTATAACTGCCTTAATTTACCTGTAATAGTGGAATGACTACTCGGCCAAGAAATTCCGGGGCGCCTCTCTTGTCCTCGTCAAAAACAGTAATGTCTAGAACGTCGTGAATATCATAGACAGTCCTGCGAAAGACGGTAAAATATAAAATTAGTTTATTTACTTCGAGATGGATGATTAGATGAGGTCATGGTGAAGCAGTTCAATTTGAGTATGGTTGAACTTACATCTCATAGATTTTGTCCCAAGCAGGGTTAAGAGTCTTGTACAAAGTTGGGGTGACTAGACGCTGGTTATTAAGCTCAACCACAGCAAATGGATCACTGGTTCCTCCAATGTCAGCTGAAGCCAGTCCAACTGCACGATGAAGTTTCACCTGTCATGAAGAAAGAAACTTTTACACTACAATTTTATTCCCTGCACAAAGATTATTTAAAGCAATAATACAAGATACAGCCGGCTATAACGTAATTAACCCAGAGATCTGCGTCCTGAAGCGGGACTTACTCCTGAAACCACAATGGTCCCAGACTCACAACTGCCTAGTGGAAGCCACATTAAATGGATTTGTATGGGAATTTATCGTAAGGTCGATAAAACGGTTAAAATCTACACAAACAGCTAATTAAGTACACATACCTCACAAAGAGCTGTGTCTGTGTTGTTTTCTTACTGTTTTCCGCCCTATAAACGCTATTTTAGCAAGTTTTAGTGTTTTGGTTTCTCACCTACTTAGAATTCTTCCGTGCAATAAATTCCCATACAATAGGCTGTTGTGAGTCTGGGAACCCTGTGCTGAAACGATCAAGATCAAGCGGCTCACTGATATTTGAGATTTTTCTCTAACTCGATCGAAGGGAGATTGGAGGGGGGAATTAACTAAAAACTACTAACTATAGATGAGGGTTTACAATTTACAGAGCTCAAAGGCTTAATACAAACAGGGCGGGTGCAGTACATCAATAGTAAGTTTTGCTTCACCTAATCCACAATATTTATTACCTGAAGCCAACCAACTTCTTTTATCTTTTTGGGTGTATTCTTTAACATGAACTGTTTAGCGACCTCTTGTCGTCGTCCAGGTTTCTCTACAAATGTATTTAAGTCGGATTCACACCCCGGTGCGTCCAGTCCTGTAATGGATAAGTGCATTACTATAGTCCCTGCATTATCCTCCAGTGCTGCCTCGATTTTATGCGACTTTTCCCGTTCGAGTGTTGATAGATCAATCTGACACCTGTCAATCAGAAACAGATGAGTAGATTTTCAGGTTACCACTCAGAGAAACCAGGTTTTCCAATATAAAAAACTCTGCACAAGTTCTAAAGACTATGGCATCTCTATTTTCTTATGGAGGTCCATTTTAAAAGGCTGAGGTTGGCAGGGAAAAACACTACGTAACACTATTCACGAAATTCAACTTCAAGGGACGAACACATTATGAAGCATTTGTCTTGTTGATGTTACTTATTGCCAATCATCTTCAGGTTTTTGGAAATCTTATCTAGCCGTTCTTTTTTTATTTTCGTTAAATACGGTTTTGGTGGCTATCAAACGGATATTTTGATTTTACCCACACTCATTTATGGTCGTTGAAACAATAAAAATGTATGGAAAGGGAGTACTTTCTGCTTTCTTTACTTTCTTTCTTTTTTTTTTTTAAATTCCCTCAAGTGGACACGATTTTTAAAAACATCTAAATACAAACCCCCTCACTTTCAAGCTATTTTATGAAGTTTTATGTAACTCCTCCAGGATTCGACTGTTTATAAGATTGCTTCATCGTGAATGGTCTCCCTGGTCTAAACAAAGATTAGGGTTCCTGTGCAGCATCGTCTGAGAAAAAGTATGCTGTTTTGTGGATATCAATTCATAGAGGAACAAACATAAGAATAATGAACATTTTACCTTCCCATGAATTCATCTTTTCTAACATCTCTGTCCCACACGGTCACCTCCAACATCATGGGAGAGTCAGGGTAGATCTTCAAGTCAAACTGTTCTTTCCACTGTGGGCTCAGAGTCTCTTTGCAGGCTTTTGTTTTGTACTTTTCATTTCCCAAACGGAAACGACAGTAAGGATCACTAAGACCTAAAAATTAAAACGTTTTATTTATGTTAGTTTTGTCAAAACTCCAGTGCAATGCAAGAGTAACATGTATCTGACACAGAATGGCTGCATCCAACTATGGCTGCATATAACTGCATATAACTATGAACAGATATATCGTCTCCGACAAGAGATCTTGGACCGCACGTTTAAGTACAGCAATTCACAACAATAAGTTTTTCTACTTTATTACTTTAGTTTACACAATTCCAGTTTCTTGCTTTGTAACCGTTTGATCAGTCAAGTTGTCCTCTCCTCACCTGAATCATCCATGGGGATCATTTTTTTGCCCTCTACAAGAATAATCGACACCAGTCCATCCCACAGTTGTCCTTTGCCAGGTTCTTTAGGAGGCTGGCCCTTCTTTGAAGTTGAAGCTCTTTTAGAAACCTGCAAGCAAAATAATTTTGGAAAAATCAATAAAAGGACTGGACTTAAATTGAAATGAAGTCACTAAAAATTCTGAAAATTATTCACACAAAAAAAGAAAGGCTTGCAATATCCAGGAGAGGCTAATGAAGTGTAAGTCGCCATCTGGTGAATAACATCCATACTTGTACCTAAGCAGCAAAACAAGCCACAAAAATAAGCTGTCTTGTTTGGCTTAATGACAAGCCTTGTCTAGGGAAAGGAGAGAGCCAAGCTAAGCTGTTCCCAAGCTTTACCCATATACCTGCACTCAAGAATGTGTGCACTATACCATAAAAATCAGTACAATTAACATAAATTATAAATTCTGTGTCGAAGTAATTACAAAGCTGTGTAGAGCTGAGGTCTGGGGCCTTTATACAGTTTTTATGGATATGAGTTATGTTTACCTCTTGCCTGTCCTCAAAATTCTTTGGCTGAACAGTAAAGATTGCACAAATCTGACCCAACTTTTCTTTTCCTCCATCAGGGTCCTCTAGGTCAAGGATCATTTCTGTAGGTCTGAGTTCATAAATATTACATTATTAAGAAAAAAAAAGCAAATAGGCAGGATAAGCACAACTGTGTTTGCTCAGCAACTTTTAGATACAATGGTACATGTAGCTCAGGCCAGTTTGGCACACACAACCATGTCACAAAAGTGAAGTACAGGTACACATGTACTTAAAACATTTTACTGTCAAATGCAGAAAACCATGAACACTTGAAATATTTCAGGTCCAATATTGATTGTGTAGTGACCAGTCACATAAAGTTCAGGACATGCAAGCAAACCTCAAAACCACAAACTAATTACAGTTGCTCTTTGCAGTTTAGTTATCTCACGCCTTATTGGCTATTTCCTCACAAAACAATAACATTCCACAAATATTTCTGGTGCTCACAGTTTTGTGAGTTTCACAGTAAACCTTTTAATGCTTGCATTTTTTTTCCCTTTTCTATTGCTATTTCTATGAATGCATGGCTTTAAAACAGCTTTTAAATAGTGAAACAGCACCCCAATGTAACTACAAGTATCAAACAAAGAAATATTATTTTACACACCTACTAGTGTGTATTATAAAATAAAGAGAAGGGGTTTAACCCATTCGCCCCTGAACCGCCCGTAACCGCCCGTGCGGATCCAGGTCCTTTCTACCCTTTGTGACGTCATCAGTTTTAACGGTCAAGGACAACTTTCTTCGCTAACTTGTGCAGGGTGAAGAGATCTTTCAAACCATACCAGAATGAGCACAATTCAGTCAAGGACACCGGAGAAAGAAGCAAAAAACCACGTGACAAGGACCTGAAAATCTCCATGAAAATCTTGTTCCATTACCCACCTACCTTTCCTTTCAACTAATCCTAAGATCCTAAAAGCTTTCCTAAAAACTCTTCCCACCAAAATGAAGCCTACTAAATGCCCAGCAAGAGAAAAAAAAAATGAGGCAAGAAAAGCGAAAAAAGAAGGGAGGAGAGAAAGCGAAAAGTAAAAGTCAAGACTGCTGTGTCACTTTTAAACCCAAAAACTATGTCGAAATTTTGCTTTCCGCGCATGCCCGAACTTCGTAAGCTGATATTTTGCATCTGGATCAGAAGGCCGCCAAGTGTACGACCTGTAAACCGGTTTGTGGTAAGTTTTAGCTCTTTATAGCACGACAGTGACCAGAAAACCACTCGACTAGCTTCAAAACGCGTTTTTCGGCAAAATCTCCAGGAGCGAATGGGTTAAAATAATAAGGAAACTTACTTCTCAATTTCAATTGCTGACAAATCCACAACAGCTCTTCCCATTGGATCATCATTGCCAACTCGATCAAAATCAAGTACTTTCAAGATAAGAGGAACAGTTATATCTTCAATAGGTACACAGAATTTCTCATTCCACTGAGGATTTAAGTTCTTTTGCACAGTTCTGCTTTTGTATATCTGTTTTCCATCAGTTTTAAATTTCACATAAGGATCACTGGTGCCTGAAAAGAAAAAATAAATATCTATATTGATAAAAAAAATTTTAAAAACACATTTTAAGCAGTGTCTTCACTACACTGCACCATTGCAGGATTCACACATTTATTAGTGAAATGGATCACTTAAAAAGTCTAAGGGCCCACAGGGTGCAGAAATGTAGCAACTTAATTGAAAAGTCAGTTTTGGTTGTAAATAGGCAATCAAGTTTTTTACTGCTCCGGGCGGAATATGAGTTTGATTATAATGAGCAATATTTTATTGTTGTTTTCTATCTAGTACGACTGTAAACAACAATATTTGGTTAGGACATTTGGTTTTATTCCAGTGTTTGTAGTTATAATTACACAAATTTCAGTTGAAAACTTCAAACTGAGTGAACTCTTGTGACCCATAATTTCTTTGTTTTAAATGGCCCAGACGCTTCAAGGCCTAGTGTCATTAGGCCACAAATCACAAAATTCTGGTGAGAACACTGTTTAAGAAATTATTGATATCAATAAATTTTCATAGGTGTTAAGTGTATAAGGCCTTAGTAAGCAGTTTAGGTTTTTCGCATATTAATAATATTTTATTTATTAATGCTATTATAATTTATGAAATTTAAATTTAAATTTATTGTCATTTCAGAATACTGTTTATAAATTTGAAATACATTGTATACTATTCATTTATTTCAGTCTTTTACATGTAAATGTTCTTATGTTAGTGAAGTCAACTGAACTGTTACATTGAAGAATAAGAAATTTTAGTGTAACCATTTTTATGCAGTCACTTTATGTTATGTGAAGTAATGTTCATTTTAACTATTCTAAGCCAAAAAGTTTATCTTTTTATGTTTTGTTTAGGATTAAATCAAACCTGGTGCCCTGGTGATAGGTTTAGTAACTGGCTTTTCATGAAGAAATTCCACACTAAAAGAATCTAATAAAATGACCACAGTTAACAACATTTTAAATGCCATGAGAGAGCCACAAGCTGCAAACTAATAAAAGTTTAACGCACACATACATAGTCACATGTTGAGTGTTTATTTTTAAAAAATAATCAACTCTGAAATAATCAAGCCCTGGAAGAAAAGATAAAAGTCCATTTCCAATCTGTTAATGACAACAGAAAATCTCTTATTCATGGGTTTTACTTCAATGTACTTGCAGTCGTTGTTCTTCAAAAAAAAAGTTGCTATTTATTTTTTGTAAGAATATCCAAACAAATTACTGTCAACTTTCATAAAGTATGAACGAAGACTTGATGTTTTAAATTCAGCTCCTTTAAAAATTATAGCAACTGTTAAATGCCATTAGTAAAAGCATTTAATTTTGACTTATTAGTGTTGTATTTATTTAAAATATTTAACTTTATGACATACCAAAACAGGAGTCACCTGCTAAGAAAACTCAACTTTAAAACAATATTAGTGAAATAAATATTCAAAACTCAAGAGCATTATCCCGCTTATCATAATGCCTAATTTATCTGTATTACTTCATTAAATTATTATTATTATCATTATTATTATTATTTGTTATTATTCTTTCCATTATTACCCTGTATTAATAATTTATTACTATTATTATGACAAACTATTGCAAAGTTACATGTCAAAAAAATTACAAAGTATCTTCATTATTGCAATAATAATTGGTCTAACTGGTTTATGTGAATATGAAAAACTTTGCTTGAATATCTGTTACAGGTCAAAATTAAATTCATGAGGTTCATTTTTTTTAACCTGATTGATTCTCAATCTCCTTTGTCTCCTGGCCTTTATTCATGAATAATAAGGGCTATGAGACGAAGGAAATAGAGAATCAATCTGAGTCCAAAAATTTTAGAGTGAATTTAATTTTGACCCGTGAAATATTGAATTAAAACTGAGAGAAGCGTGGATTGAAACTATGATGTCAAGTTACGTCAAAGTTTCGGGTTTACCTCGGTAACCTGTGAACTTTTTCTTTGTTTTGTACCTTTTGTTTTTCTAGGTTTTATAGTGTTGACTTCTTTGTTTTCTTTGTTTTACGTCACCAGTGAGTTTAACAGGTTCTTACACCGAGGATGAGCCAAAGTTTCAGACTGAGTAAGCGAGTGTGTGCTATCCATTTGATGAGATTATAATTATCAATGGAAATGTTGCATTTTCTAATTCAGGAAAGAGGAGAAAATCATCAATACTACAAATCAGTACAAATATTAATGCATTAACTTTTTTTGGCTTTAAGTCTGTTTTTTACTACTGCACGTTTACCCTGTTGTACTATTTGCACCTTAGCAGATTAGACCACAGAAACTGAGTGCTGAGAAACATACAAAAGATTTATTATGCAAACATCCTTAGAAATTTCACAGTTTGGATAACATGCATGTACTTCAAGAAATGGGCATTTTTGGATACATGTTTATAACATCTACAAACAGTTTCAGTCATTTCTTTAGAAACATGAAGGTGCAGGCATTATGAATTTTTTACAAAGCCATGGATTACAAATACGTTTTATGCCAAAAATTTATCTATGACTCCAAAAATTTCCTACAAGGAGTCATGATCTTGACTCCAACGTAGAGTCATGATATATAAAATTTAATTATTGAGCTAAATGTTAAAAATCTGGCAGGCAAAATTTAAACATTGTTAGATTCCTAATGAAACCATATATAGAAGGTTGAAGGAAATTGCAGTCTTGTGGCATCATTTCCTTGATAAATGAAGTTTTCTACAGCTTCTTTGTGTTGATATTCAAGACTGCTACTTTGGCTACCATTTTGGAATGTCAAACTTGCTGGTCAGAAGTTGTCCTTTGTTCATATTCTTCATGTAATAGTTGTATTAAGTATCTACCTTCCACATGTTCAAAATGGAGTCTTCATCTTCGAAAAAAAAACATCTCAGCATTGTATTACCATAATCCAATAATGTTGACACTTACGACTTGAGATTGGTAACGGTACTTTGATATTGCTATGAACTTATCAAAAAAGACATTAACTAATAGCAGATTGGTTGCATGTACCGGGAAAAGACAAAATGAAAGTTGTTGTATTTGTAACGAATCCATAGTCAGTAAAACGAAAGTAAGTCAGCGTAACGTTCAGTTTTCTTGCTCCTCATAAAAAGTAAAGTTTTTTCAAAATTTGTGGAAAAGGAGTCAAAGTGACTCAAAGAAAGGGAGAATTTTTTTTATCACCGCAAAGGACTGGAGAAAATTTTCTCCAATCAAACATAATGTGTATTTATAAGGACAACATGTCAGACTTTATGCATTTGATTATATTGGTTCCTCAAGTAGACCACCTGTTTAGATACCTGTACATCTGTCAATTAGCTATCTTTTTAAATATAATTCAACAACCTTCCAACCAATAACCAACCAACAGAACATTGTCTGTCAAGGATGATTACTACAGTCATGCAGTTGTCTGTCTTTGAGACATGTTAATACAAAGTTCTTCACCTGAACTAGTGCTGTGCTGTTGCATAGTAAGTCTAAGGCCATGTTTGAAAAATTGATTAATAATTAATAATAGACTAGGGTGTTAACTGATAAAATGTCCCACTAAGTTTCTAGAAATTTAAAACACACGATTCTCCAAGCGATTCTCGTGAAACTACTGTATTCTTAACATGATGGATATTAACCACAACATCACATACAGTGGTCACTTATTTTACATTTACTACAGGACAGTTCAGCCATATGCAAACAAAGGAAATAAAATGCATACTTCAAAGTAAAGCTAGTCACTAAGGTATTAAAGCGCAATATTTGCGACTTAATAGGTACACCCAGTCAGAGTAAAACTTAAGTTGAACTTTTTTAAATTGTTCAAATAATATAGGCAAAGTTGTCATTAAATGATGAGTCACGGACGTTTAGAACGTATTAAATCTTATTAACACTAAAAAAATATTAATATTCCTAAAAATTATATCCAACCAAAATGAGCAATGAGGATGGTAAAGTTTTATGTTATACAGTAAATCGAAAACAACTAAAGATCGAAATTAAATCTTTAAGAAGTCACTATTTCAGATTATGTTGGCTTAGTTTTATCCGAATTCAAAACATTCCGCAAGCTACTTGTTTACAAATATCATTCCGTTTAGCGAATTTTAATTCTTAGTCTTAGAGGTTTAATCTGTTATGGTTTATATATCATCCAAAATTTGAAAACAAAGATTTAATTTATCTTATGCTGGTACTTTTAAAAATTAGCAGAGTATTTCAGAAGAAATCAAGAATCAGAATATGTTGTTGAGAAACACAATATCAAATAAGCTTGATATATTTTTCTTCATAACTGGTGTATTAAAAATACAGGTACCTGTTTTGTCTCGGGCTGCCAAGTCTCTGCCATCCTTCAACTCTACTTCTAGAGAAAAGAATGCACATTTTCCAGCTCTGGCTACATCACCAGCCTTAAAAATAGGATGGATAATGGTATGTAAAGGTTTCATCAATAAAAGCAGGTAAAAGGGAAAACCCTTGAAATTTGAAACCAGGGGAAATTGTCGATGGCATGACAACAACAATCGAGTTCGACGGGCAATCTACAACAAAGGATTCTTCCTTAAGCGTCGATTTGCTCTTTCTTATTAAACTTTTCTAAAACTAAAAATATGTCATGGCCAACATACCAATGAGCCGGGCGAGACATCTTGAGCGGGACATTCCGTTAAACCTCCGGCCTCACTAGGTGAAGGTACAGGTGCAGCCCCATCTTCTTCGGCACCACCTTTAGCTGGTTGAGAAATATTAAATTGATCAGTACGTTTAACAGCATTCCCATTTATCTGAGCGTAAGACTGAGGAAGATGCGGCATGGAGCTCGATTTGGTGTTTTTCCTACCACGGCCTCCTTTTGACTTCGAGCGCTTCAGGCTGGAGAAGAAGCCTTTCTTCTTCCCTGTATCGGTGTCTACGAGCAGAAAGTTGCAAGCAAGACACAGTCATGTTAACAACAACTAAAAGAAAAAAGTATCGCAAAAGGAAATACATAAATATCGAAAGAAATAAAACCAAATCGAGCTAAGAACCTCGCAGATCCTCGTCCGACATCTTCTCTTCAAGCTTTACTCAGCGCGACTAAAACATGCGCAAAACAACATGCGCAATAAACCCAGCGTCCGCGCTCCGCGACGGGTTTATCACGCGAGTTTGTTTACACCTTTAAATAACAACAAGTAATTGTCACTGTTCTCACTAAAACACCGTTTTATATAGGAATTAGCTTTAACCAACTAGGAAATTTCCTGCCGATATGCATATTTCAAGCTCATTCGTTGCTGGAAACAACAAAAGCATATAACGTCTCTCTTCTCTTTAAACATTTCGCGTCCCATTCACCTGGGTAGCAGGTTGTAAGTTAAATTGTTATTAATTTTTTATGCGCCAACTGGGAGTTTCGCCATTCCTGCCAAATGCAAAACGAAGCCATTACTTGCTATGTCAAGAAACATTTATCAGTTTATCTCATCTGATACCGTATAAATCAGAGAGGATACTGATCGACAAGTATTTTTGAGCTGTCGCATAAAATAAGCCAGTGGATCAAAGAAAAGTGATAATGATTTATTCTTAGTCATAAACCACATCAGGGAAACAGCGACGACAAAATAGTTTCAAACAAAATTTAAATACCATTTCATTAAAAGAAAGCTTTGTTATGACATTTTTAAAAGCGTAATCATAAAGAACGATTACAATGCAATCATACTCACCAGCAAAAATGCAAATCCCTAGCTCGTAGTTTCCCTATCTAAATTTACGCCTAGTCCTGTTATTTAAAGTTCTCAATTATTTTTTGAAAAAATTCTTTTTTTTGAAGAAGGAAGAAATCAATGGAAGTATCATTAACCGTATAAGTTTCCGTGTAGAAATCAATCCTGTGCAGACGTTGAGTTTAGTTTGCACGTTTTATTAATATCATTGTTAGCAATGAAACCTTTTTATGAACCAAACTCAGTATTACATAGCAACTTTATTTAGTTGTCATTTAAATCCAAATCAAATGACTAACTTCAATCAAATATTCTTCCTTTCTTTAGACGACAATATAAAGCAGAGGCTATCGTTTCTATCTCAACTGACTTAAAAAAATGTCAGTGATTTTGGATTCAGCGGTGAATCATAAAGTGAATATATTATATTGCCAATTAAAATATAGATAAATCAGTTCATTTTCCTTATAAAATTCAGTGGAATAGGTAATTTTTGCCTTTAATTAGCTTAAATTGCAAACGTACAATAGTAATTTTCGTTGTGGTTATCTGATCTGGAAACTCGTTTCATGGTCCGGAAATATTCAGAAGAAATACCAAAAATAATAGCTGTAGGGTCACTCTCAGCCTCTTTATGGATTTCATAATTTCTTCTCAATTCCTATTTTCCCCGATCAGTAGTGCAACAACACTCCCTGCTCGAGGAAGCACTACCTTCCTAAAAGAAAAAGACCGATTTTGTCAGACTTTATCAGACCTTCTCGTGTTGGGCAAAACTACGCGCAATATCGCGAGGTCGTTGTTGCTAAAGTTGAAGTTGAAATGCATGGCTCAAATACAAAAGCCGGGCGACACTGACTATGGCTCCCTTTATCTAAGAGGATAAATTAGCTTCGATTAATTAAATAGGGGCTAAAAAACCCTTATAATTTATACAGTGAGTTTGCGTCATATGTAAGTCAAAGTGTTTTTTTTGTTGTTTTGTTTTGTTTTCGTGCAGAGCTTTCTGTTATAGCCAAAGATCCGGAAGTGTCTGCTTTGTAGAGAGAGAGAGAGAGTGTTTTGAAGCAACAGAGAAGGAGCAAGCCACTGATGATGTTCCGCTCTTTTTGAGGTGACCCCTTGCAGATAATTTTTATCGGTGTCAGGATGCTACTAGTAAATACTCGTGTATCTTTTATCTGTTTTGTCTTTGGAGCTGAGTAAAGCAATTAAGGAGATTTTATATGTTTTTCGCTGATAATCACACACATCAGTAACTGCATACATATTATTAGATAAAGATAGGACTCTAATAAATACAAACTCGCAAACTGCACTGGTGTACTAGCTAGGCCGGTACACTAACGAAGCGAGGAGGACAAGCCTGACCAAGATCCTTTCCAATCACGGCTTAATAGGCCATTTGCATGATGGCGTCATTTTACTACTATGACCAGAATCCTTTTCGTTTGTCTTTTCATATTGAAATTCGGTAATTCCTGCGAAGGTTAAATAACAAAAGCCCTAATTTGCACAAGAACACAAAACATGACAAAATCCTGAAGGATTCCGCTCGTGGTAACAAAATGACGTCATCGTGCAAATGGCCTATTAGTTATGAATATTATTATAGCGTAAGCGCTTGAATGTTCCAATGTGTTTATTTATTTGCTTTGTTTGTTTATTTTAGGATTCATTATAACGTTAAACTTCAAAACCTTATTTTTTTTGGTCCCCTCGCTCTCCTCCGTTCATTTATGATATACTGACTTGCAGGAGCCTATGACCCTAGACTGCACCTTACCGTGTTTAATGTAATAAACTGAAAAAATATCTATTTCCTCTGCCTTGACGTAAGGGGTCCTTGAAAGATTATTATCGTAAGTATAGTCTATACATTTTACACTTTTAAGCTTTATTGTCGTGTATAAACTATTCTAATTCACCGGTTACATCGGAACTGACTTCAAACAGTAGAGGAGGAAAGATTGAAGCCTGATCTGGAGCAAGATTTTTTTTTCAAGTTATGATTGGTGGATGCCGGATCCAATGACACCAATCATTGCTCATATTATCCACCCAAACGAAGCTAGAAATCTTTCAACCGCGCGACAGCTAAGTTGTACCCATTCTCCCCCCGGCTTTCCGGTCACCTATAACTAAGTGCATGAGATTTCATCAAATGATCAACGTCAACGAAGCTAGCCATGTAGCGAATAAAGTGTAAAAGTGCCGATAAACCTTGCATTCCTTTGATATTGATTATATTACTTATTTCCCCTTTGTTGATAATGAATAGCGGTTGATATTGTATACCTAGGTTGTTGTCATAGGAACATCTAACATCTGGAACGCTTTATCTGAGATATTCATAACCTGAGTCCAGGGCTTGTAAGAGATGGAAATACGCTTTATCTAAGATATTCATGACTTGAGTCCAGGGTTTGTTAGAGATGGAAATACCCTAACCTGCGGTCACAGACGTTTTTCCGGTCATCGCTTCTCTCCACCCGAAAAATAAGAGGTGGAGAGAAGCGACGACCAGAAATAGGTCTCTGTTCACAGGCTAGAAATATCCAAAGGCTTTCCAGATCAGCGGCTCAGGACCGTAATGTGGCTAAAGGTGAAATTTTAAACTTGTGCGTAGGTCCCTGAACCTGACCTGCAGCGCGTCTGTTACTTAAGGAACTCTTAAAATATTCATAGAACAGCTTAATAAAACATTTATGATTACATTTAGAAAAGGAGGAAGGCAGGCACGTTTTCTGTTAATCAAGATTTATTACTAGCATGGATCTTATCTTGCAAAATCCTATGCTACTCTTTATTTATCTGGCTTCTCTTTTTCAAGAAGTGCACTCGGGTTTCAACGCTGTTTATTTGAAGAAAACCAGTGCAAACATTACGTGCGGAAGTCCACCTGAAGAATTTTTTGAAACACAACAAGGCTCTCTAAGTGCAGTCGACAGGGTCCCGTTCATTTGCAATGCTAGTGATCCATCAAAAGCATACCCACCAGATAACATGGTAGATAGTTTATTAGGAACACACTGGCAATCTACTGCTGGAGAAGACATTGCTTCCATTACAATCAGCTTTGAACAGGTACCAGGAATAGCAATTAGCTCATGTTAAGAAACACATTTGCATATTGTGCATTTCAGTTTTCACCACTGTAATCTGATTCTGATTCCAGTATAGGCCTCATTCCTTCATGATATAGATATAACGACTATAATGATTATTTTGAGTATGGTCAAATAGCTTAACTGTGAGTTTGGTGCACCTAAAATGAGTGCAATTATTAAATATCAAACAAATGCGATCCATATATGGGATGATGAAAATGAAAGAAAAATACAATTCCAGTTTTTAGAAAAAAACTAAATTTTACTAAATACACTAGAAATGTTTGGACTGCAGTGCATATGCTAGAGTGGCAGTTTACAAGGTTGAGATGAATTAGGCTATGTGGCGTACATTGAAATCAACAAATTTGTCTGTAAACACCGCGCTGACAATGATGGATTTACCGTCAAAACGTGCCTTCAGTATATTATAACGAACTGTTGTGTTTCTAAAACCTTTAAGGTTTTTTCAACTGTCTAAGCCTTTTGGAGTATATCAAAATCATTCATCAGTCAATTAAAATGAGCCAAGAGGAAGCATGAACATGGCTTTGAACATAACTCCGTTGGATCAACTCAAGTGATTACCGTTAGCATTTGCATATTATTACTTTTCATTGAAGGCGTTTTTTGCCCAAAACATCGAGATTATATTTGGCAACTACCGGAGACCAGGAGCGATAATGGTGGAGCGGTCAACCGATTTTGGAGCTACCTTTACACCTTGGCACTACTTGGTAACCCCGCCTGCTTCCCGTCAGTGCAGTGCCAAGTTTGGAGTCCAGGCTTTTCGGGGCGTAATTGACAGAGTAGACCAAGTTCTCTGCATGGAGTACAGCCGTTATGTTCCCCCGGAATACAATGAAACGGTAGGTTTTCGATTATGGCCTTAAACCTGAAAATTTTAAATAAACACTCATGTCAGGGAAACGGATTGAAGCTATTAGGACCCTAAGTTTCAAAAACGATTTTAGCCAGATACGTTCCCAGACCAAATTAGCCCTTTATTGACTAAATCACAAAACAACCAAGGCCATCTACTCTTTAACAATAACTCCACTTATTAATTAAACTTCTTTCTTTTTAGATATCTATTGAACTCGCTCAAAATCAGAGAGGAGATGGTACACCAGATCCTTACACCCCAGGCTTACAGGTAATGAAAAAAAGAGAGTATACCCGACAGCTATGACTAAAATCAGTTATGTTTTGCTTTTAGTTGGTTTCTTATTTGGCTGTCAGTTACTTGCATTGCTTATAATTTTTTTTTCTTTCAGTCCTGGATGAATGCTACCGCAGTGCGTTTTAGCTTTTCAGGTTTATACAGAAAGTTTGACAACATGGCAACAAAATGGGTAGGTAAACCGTGTTACTTATATTTGGAAAGATTACCTACGCGCATACTTAAAATTCACTACCTCGGTAAAACGGTCAGCTCGTTATTACGGCCACTTTTTTTGGCCGCCCGGCAAAACAGCCATACATTTTCTTGTAAAAAAAGCGCTCGTTAATACGGCCAATTTTTTTGGCCTATTATACTAATGCATCCTTAGTACAACATTCACCAGCTTCATAGACTATTTTATTGACTAAAGCGCTGGCTCCTTTTCTTTTGAGATTTTTCTTTGGGATGTGTGAAGTTAACAAGTCATACTATGACTATAAAGTTTTCTTGTTTATCTCACATGCCATAGCATCATTACACCGTGCGTGAAATTGCTGTAACAGCTCGGTGTGACTGCAAAGGGCACGCAGATGGCAACCAATGTCCGTCCAACCAATCAACAGGCTTACGCACATGTCAGTGTCAAGGTAACACATGCGGCGCGCATTGTAACAAGTGCTGTTCGCTGTACAACCAGTTCCCGTGGAAACCAGGAAGTGGCGCGCCATGGATAAACGACCCTGCTGCTAATTGCGAACGTGAGTTTAAGTTAAAGGGAAAATAAGCAATGTACATTACATCCAGCTAAAAATCTGGTTCAGCCAGAATTTAGGCAAAAAACAAAATTGTCTTGGTAACTATACGAACGTCGTTTAGCTCCCGGCCTAAAACCCGCAGTAACACCAACATGAAGCTCGCCGAAAATAAAACAGTTGCCTTGGTAATTCGTGACTACAATCTCTTCAATGTGTAAAGATCTCACCCGAACAGTTTAATCCCTGTGTGAGACAAGAAAACAAGGAGATTTCTTTCACAGGACTCGGTTTTACACATGAGATTCAATTAGCAAAGACAAATAAATACATTTACAAAAGTAATGAACAAAAATTGTAGTATCTAGATAAGGAGCAAGTTGGGATCATCCAAATAGCAAAAGCTAATCTAGTGAATGACCCCCAAAATACTATTACGCACAGACGCTCTGTTGCTAAGGTAGGTCATAAATATTTAATTAGTACACAAACACTGATTTCGATTGTTCGCCACTTAATTTTGCAAAACTAGTTTATCCTAAGAGAAATCATGGATGACTTGAATGGTCCAATTTGAGGTTAAACAGTCCATTTAAATGTTAAATGTTTGTTTAATCGTTACTTGTTCCCGTCTTTAAAGCGTGTAACTGTCATAATCATGCTGGGAACTGTATGTACAATCAAACCGTGAGCGACCTGGGCCTTAGCATGAGCCTAAACGGATCAATGATTGGAGGAGGAGTGTGCGTTGACTGTCAGGTAAGCTGAATTATATAGCAATTATTGATAACTCTGTGTTTTAAATTTATTCAAAAGAAATTCTTACTTCAAAAACATTCCTGCGTAGATCGATGCCAAGTTCCTGTCATCATTTGTCTGTTCGTCGTAAAATTCAGAATGTAAAGAGATATAAAGAGAATGTAATGCATATAGTCTTCAAATAACAGTTGTCCTCGGTCAAGTTGTATTTTTGCTGTTCTCTCTACGTTTTGAGGGAAGTAGTTTTTGGCTTTTTCTTCTTCGCAAAACGTGTGAAATTATCCGCCATTTTCTCCAACTCTACGAAAACAGCTGAGCTAACACAAGCTTGTCCCCTGTTTGGTTACCAAGCCTTTTTCTGGCGATAGCTCGCACTCATCGGATATCGCAAGCATTGTCCAGCTTTGGCCAACTGGAGTTTGAAGAATTAGCCAGGGGATTTAATAATCCCACTTATTATTCATTCAAAATCTGATTCTAGTGGGCGGAAATACCTCGGGGTAATTCTTCATAACTAGCTAGCCTTGACCCAATTTGGGACATGTTTGCTGATACAAAAACAATTGACGTTAATCATGTCTACTGATGATCTAGTGAGAATTTACAGACGGAGAAAATAGCAAAGAATAGCAAAAATATCACTCAAATGATAACAACTGCTAAGAACATCTGCCAGGATTTACATCCCTTTATATCCTTATCCTTGCCAAGAAAGAGGCAAACGTTATGAAAAAGGGAACTTTACATAAATCGACGCTAGTAAGCATGTTTCAGTCATAACATTCAAAATGCTTTGAATATTGAAACAATAATCTTCGACATTCTTTTATGGATTTGAAACTGTTAATTTGGTACAGTGAAATAATTTCACCTGAAATTAAAGAAATTCAAGTTGATTAAGTTGCACTGCAAGCATTACATGAATATTTCGGTTATGTAACAACGAAACTGAATACAAAATAACCGATAGGCGACTTAAACTGTGAGTGTTGTAACTGGACCAAGTCAAGGTCCATAGTCCAAGATCGGAGGTGGACCTTACCTTGGACCAGCAAGTGGAAGTAGTCTGAACAAACAGTCGCATAATCATTGACTCAATCAAATAAAATCGGTTCAAGTATATTTGGTTGTTCCGAGTTGGGCAAAGAGGGAAAAAAGTCTTCCAAATTTAGGAACTTCCTCACAAGTCTGTCCGCTGCTGTACTAGACAAACGACAGAGCATAGCTAATTGCAGTTTCTCTGAGACAACAAAAAATTATTAAAGGAAAAGAAAGTCGATCATTGTGAATTGTTAAGGCTTTTCAAAATATAATATCAATTATGTTCAAAGTCTAACTATACTAATTACATGCTAAAAATATATGTAAAAACCTACAGTGATTTACAATAGATGATACAAACAGGCAAAGCTGCATCACAGTAGTCAAAGTGTAACATTGCTTTGATACGTTTAAACAGTTTAAAGTCTAACTATACGAAAATGATGCTTAAAATATAATATATGTAATTCAAGCTATTTACAATACATAAAGCCAACAAGCCAATCATTTCACATTGCTCCTTGTACTCAAACGTCTGCGGGAAAGATAGCGACTTCTTCTTAAACCTGTCTCATAATATAAATCCTAGGCTATTTTCAGACTTCCTTTAATCAAGATTGTTGCACAAAAATGTTAACAATGATCACATGATTTTTTTCTTTTTTTTTTTTTTTTTGGGGGGGGGGGGGGGTGGAGGTGATCATGATAACTTAAGATAAACATTTTCAAACTGGCCCAGTATTGAATTTCTGCATAGTGACGTTTTGACAATATTTGGAATACAAGAATATTAAGGATTAGCTAAGTAATGTTTGAGCTTGATCCTATTCCATTCCTTAGCGAGTAGTTAGGAAACCGTTTATTTTAATACAATCAGCTCAGCACTGATGTCATGCGCAAAACTGATCATAGTGGAGTAACACAAACCGCTTACTTTCTTAAAACAATTCTGCGCAAAAAAATGCTGTTTGGCAACTTTCTGTTGATTTGTGTGTTCGCTTCGTTTTCTTTTGTTTCCTACTCGAACTTAGTCGTGAGACAGCATAGTGATAACAGAACTAGCAAGTAATGTTTCTGATTAAACTGAATAAACAACAACAACAAAACAAGCCGTCTATATTTTTAACTACGCCTACCAAAAGCTTGTTAGCTATCCTTTTGACTTAAGTTTCCTGGGAGAAAACAGTCTCTAGTCTTTGACACCGCGGGTGCTCGCGTTGTAGTTGTTTCAAAGCGCAAGCCGCTGCTTTAGACCCGCAAGTCACTGTTTCTACCTCTTACGGTCCTAGTAACTTGTGTAAGGAGGTGGACGATCGTCCGCGTTGAACTCTCCAGCACTAGGGGCCGCAGCTGCAGGAGCTGCTGTAGTATCTGAAGCCGGTTCGTTGGTTGGTACATCCTGATAAATCAGTGTAGTAAGATATTTCAACTCGAACAAACGTCCCACAATCATAACAATGTTCTTAGCGATGAACAAAGAGGCGACTCTGTTGAAATTAAAAATTAATCCGAGGCGCAGCCCTAAAAACACAATATTCAGCAAGACTTGGGTGAGACTATTGGCGAGGGATACTTCCGTTTCGTCTCCTCCTTCTTCAAGCCGCTTTTCATCATAAGGAATGCCCAGTACCGACTGGCACAAAATGCTGATACAGGCAAAGGAAATCAGCAACTTCTCAACACTTTTTGGCACATCATGACTAGTATCAATTTCGTCAATCACAATCGATAGAAGCTCGATTGCATCCACGAGATCAATGGCGGCTTTGATTGACAAGTTGACTATCGTTTTTCTGTGTATGGTTGATTCCATTCCAGTGTGAAACAACAACAGGAGCAGAAGAGGGGTTATACAGAGAGACATCTGTAAAGTGCTCGGATTTAGAAAACCTTTAGGCTGATAAAGTTTGTCTACTGCTATACCAAACACGACCCCAATCATTGGCACTAGACCGAGCCAAACATAGGATAACCAAGTGAAAAACAGGAACTTAGGTTTTCCCGCATTGTTGACGCTGATGTACCACCAAAATAATGAAGCGGGAAGGAAGAGAAGGGCAAAAGAATTCCACGCAGAATGATTTTCGTAGGCCGCTAAATATGCAGCCAAGGCCAAGCCTTGGATGATTATCAAGACGAAAAACAAAAATCGGCCAACAGTCACTATCCATGCCTTCAATAGCAGATCCATGATTTTTTCGCCAATTTATGTTTGTTCATGCTCGACTAGTCGCGAATGAGAAAAAAAATTATTTATCAAGTTTTTTGCATGTTCACTTAAACAGTCTCAAGGTCATCATAGCATTGATCATGTGGTAGACATCATCTCCCCCTCAGCTCAAATTTCATAACAATTCCATTTTGGCTTCAATTACGTCAACCAGCAGGTTTAAATGACCCTGATCGAAACTCGTTTTATAAACACCTTTCTCTTTCTTGAGGCTTGAATATCAAATTGTTTTTAGAATATATTTTTCAGATGCTTTCTTTCTAAGGCAGAAGCTAATAAGGGACAGCTACCAGAGGGATAACATTTTCCTATTATCTGTTTCCGTTTTATCTTTTTGTTGTTTTTGCCATTTTACTTCACGCGATAAGTATGCTTTAACACGTTTTTACACCAAGCTCCGACCGCATGAGCAGTGATATGTTCCTTTTTGACATCTAAAACGTGATAAAAATACTGACCGCTTGTGATCAAAATATGTTTCAACTCGTCTGTGTCCTCAAGTTCAACTGGAAATGAAACAAGGACATCTATTTCAAGTTCATATTAGAAAATGAGCTGAAAAAGAATCGGGTTTTCCTCGTAATCGCCAATGATAATAAAGGATTTTCTTTGACATGTCATTTTAAAATTTGTTAATTGTTAAGTGTACCTTAAGAAGTAGAAAAAAATTTTGAGGCGATTGAATGCTGATTATTGATTGAATATTGACTGAATATTGAATATTGATTATGATATTTTTCAAATAACATTCAATAAGATTATAGGGTATTTAAATGGCAAAATGAGCGATATCTTTTAAAGCATTTTTCCATATTCAATCACGCCCATTTTCAAGTGAACATGAAACTGGTTACATTACGAGGCCATTAGTGAAACATAGGCTGTTTTAAGGTTACCTTTCTGTATTTCAGCTATTTTTTTAACATGTTTTGTATCAAACGTGATACATTGTTCATACCCATAACCAGACCGGCTGACATTCTAAACAAACAAAGAGGAGAGAACAACAACAAAACGTCAAGGGTAAAAAAGAGAACTCCAGAACCCAAACCCTTGTAACAAATGAGTGCTCATCGTCTCTTTTAAGTGCTGGGTACTTGTTATGCCTATCACAAGTAGTTCGTGATTGGAACTTGAACTTGTGGACAAGGTCGCTTTCATCACAGGTAGCCCAAACTCCTTGGAAGGTGACATTGCGTAAAAGCGTAAATAGAAGAGTTAAATTGTGGGAATGTACAATCGTAAATAACAGGGCAAATATACTGTATCTGTGTGAGAAATGAATGAATGAATGAAGTTTATTGTACACTCCCCTGAGGGACTTTCAGTTATACACAAACAAAATGTTTAAACCTATTGTGCATCATAAAATTGTAAAACATAATTATATATTTACCTAAGTTTCCGCTTAAAATTCCTATGGCAAAATAAAATGTTAAAACCTACAATACATTCCAAAAAAGTAACTTTTAAAAGTCTTATGTGTATTCAGTCACTCGCTGGATCAAGAAAGAAACAAATAATTTAATAAGAAAACCAGCCGATTTATTTCTCCTCTTCCGCTCAGTGTGTATGACTTGTGAGGGATTTCGGTGAAGTTAAGGTTCGCTGTTTTCTTCCTTGAGGTATCATCAGACATCTCTCCAGAGAGCAGAAAAAGGACAATAGTGAGCCTAAAACCGGGTGGAAGTCTGATCTAAAACGACCCCAAAAGACACCAAATTACAAGTTATATTAGAAGAGGAGTGCTAAGTCTCGCACCACATTACGATACAAATTGACGCTATTACGTAATTTAATTCATGTTTCGACTTCTCCCAAGGAGCCTGGGGATCCTGTGCTTTCACACGGCTGAACTATGAAATAAACTGTACAATGAACCAGATACACTACACTGGATCCTGGTAAAACGTTTTGTGAATTTAAAGTTCGAGTAGAACAAATCTGTGTATCAAGGTAACAAGGTCATAAGTACAAAGGCGAGTTATGGCTAGCTTTCTACGCAGGCACGCTCTTAGACGACTTCGTAGGGCTTCGGCACGCGAGCGCTCGCCTTCTTTAGGAACAACTTTCATGGGGTCGGAGGAACGCGTGACGATGACTTAACAAGGCACTATCAATCAAACTTTTCTTGTTTTCCTCTTTTTTCTAAGCACAATACACAAGGAATAAATTGTGAAAAATGTAAGGAGTATTTTTACCGAAGTCCCGGAAGAAATCAATCCGATGTGGATGCTTGCCAAGGTAATGCAAAAAAACTTGGTTTATAATATTCTAATAAAAATTGAAAAACAAGCCCGGTCATAATTATGATCACACTCTGATCAGGGTCATAACTTTGTACTTTCACATAGAAACAGTCATTTGATCGGTTGAAAGTACTGATTAAGTTTAGAGTTTAATAAATATAGCCCAAAACACGTACCAGCAATATGTATTTATCTTGAATTCAGTTTCTCCGTTCCCATATTGACAGGCTTTTTTACTGAGGGGGGTGGGGGGGATTCCTAGTTTGACACAGGTAAGGATCATCAGTGTAGTGAAGACTTACTTATAGTTCCTTGCCTTGGTTTCGACGAAAATCAGTACAACAACATTTATTTTCCTATGAACTTTCAGCTTGCAACTGCAATTTGAATGGAACAACCAATGCTCCAGGATTAGGATTTGGTGACTGTGTAAAAGATGAAAACCTCTTATCTTCTCATCCGGGAAAGGTAATTTTCATTTACGCTGAAAAGTACTGGTTTCAGTGCTGATAAAATTGAAATTTCGTCAATGTTTGTAATTCTCTGACTTTGATATAATAATAAAAACAGAGAAGATGATTAGCTAAACTTCAAAAATAATATATATGTTTATACAAAAACAGTTCAGTGTATTATATTATCATTCTTTCAAAAGGCCTCTGTTGACGTTTAAGACCTAAGAGACAATGACTTTCGTTGATTTTTATGTAGTTTCCCAATAAAAGACATAAAATCGAGTTGGTAAAAGCCAACGCTCAGTGTGTTATATTTAAAAGAGTTCAAGTCACAAATACTAAAACAAAAACGAACGTTCGCTACGTATATTGTTTCTTTATCTTAAATCTTTATTAATATCAGTCTTATCATCTGTTTCTTAGCAACCGGGTGACTGCTACTGTAAGACATTTGTACAAGGTCGTCAGTGTGATATGTGTCAGGTCGGATACTACAGACTGACACAGGGGAACCCCCAAGGGTGTATAGGTAAGAACACATTATTCAAAAAAAAAATAATGTTTTAAATTATCAACAAAGTAATTGCTAGATTGCTTCTTTTTGGTACATATGCACCATGTAACCTGTTGTTATCTAGTTCAAAATGCATCACTGATTAATTATTTGAAACTAGTGATGAATTATCAATCTGACATCAAAACCTTGGTACTTTTTTAATCGTTGGTCCCTGGTTAGAAAAGACGTGCTGAAATGCAATGTAACAGTTTGCTTGTAAATTGTAACTTGTTATGAGACATTAGTTCTTTACCTTCATTAATCACAGCAGGCAGTATCGACTGAATATTTTCTTTGCCTCTACTTATTACACTTTCACCTGTCTTAAGTTGCCTTCACGTAAATATTGCTTGCTGATCACCAATCCATGAAGCCGGCCCTCGGATATGTTGTTGCGGATTTTTAAACCTTTAGTGTGTAATCATCTGTCTCGAATCTGTTATTCCCTGTAATTGAACTACTTGGTGGGAAAAGATTGACCAAGTATTTTTTAATGATCACCTACCTCCTCTTGATAAAAATACTGTTTTCGTTTAGCATGTGACTGTCATCTAGTGGGGACTATCAATAGATCAAGTGTTTGCCAAGGGGTAAGTTTTCCCATTCTAATGCGTTTATTTTTGTACAAAACGCAGTTTGACTCGGTTACCTTTCCTTAAAGACAAAAAAAGTAGGTTACAAATTTGTACGGTTACTGGTAGAAACAGTCTCACAAGTGTTCTGTTCCGGCTGAACAAGCAAAAAACCAGCAAACAAACTAAACTAATTAAGTAATGATGGCTTATGCCATGCGAGGAACAACACACACAATTCACATGTTATGGTTAAACTTCCTTTGAAAAATATGCACTTTATTTGTGAGTGTCAATGTAATTAGCACGAAATTACTTAGTGAGGGTACCATTTTTACGTTTCCAACCGGAGACGCGGGACACCGGAGCCACGCGAAGTTCTAGCCGTTTGCAGGGCAATGAAAGTACCTTCAAGAGAAACAGTCTCTTGCTTGAACTGAAATTAATACTAAAACATGTCAATTTAGAGTCTACACCGAATCCTATTCTCATGTGAATGATCCGATCATTATCAAATGTTTTAACGTATATATTTGGTGTTGTCTTTAGGATTACTATGGCCAATGTAACTGTAAGACAAACGTGGAACTTCGCAATTGCAGTCGGTGTAAAGATGGCTATTATGACTTACAAGATGCTCACATCAGTGGATGTAAATGTAAGTAAGCTTTACCCTGAGGCTGTGTTAACTGTGCACTTTATGTCATAACATTTAAGCATTAGGTTACATTTGTAAGACTAAAACACTCACGTCGAAGGAAGCTGAAGGAAAGTTCAATTTTCATTCACTATGTTGAAATGAGAAGTGAAGTGGCCTGAATTTGAATGTACAGTCAACTCATGTTACAGCAGTGGACACTGTAATGACCTTGAGTTAGTGTCCTCATTAGCGAGAGTCCGTTATAATACATGGGGTATCGCCGGGACTTTATTTCAGTCACGTAACTTATTTTTGCCTGGGAATTAAAAGCCCGTAAAAGCGTGCCAAGGCCAAATTTGACTGTCGTGTTGTTTTCTAAGCCGCTAGTAATTCTTGAAGTGTGGATAGTGATCACTTTTTTAAAATAACCAAGCAGACGAGTATGACTTGTGTTTTTTTTTTTCTTCAGCGTGTGGTTGTGATGTGGGAGCCACAAGAAGTGGAGAAAAGTGCGACAAAGAAACAGGCTTCTGTCACTGTTACCCACACGTGACTGGGAGAACGTGCAACAGGTAACAACTGGGCTTATCAGTCTAAAATACGGACATAAATTGTAAGAGTTATGAAGTAATGAGACCAGAAAATTCAGGAATGAAAATAAAATTTCAATTTTCTTCTTTTTATTTTGCGGTTTAGGAAAAATAATTTAAAAAAAAAACGAAAACGCAAATGGTGACTAATGTAACCATGGAGAAGGAAAAACATTACACGGCTGCACAATAAACTTCTACCTCAAGCTCTTAGCCTTCGTAACAAGTGTCCCCCTATTAACTTTGATTTCATTTAGTTTTAAAACCTCAAACATCAGAATGTTTTTGTTTTTTAAGGACGGAAATTGGCTTCTATTACCCAGATGTGCACTACATTCACGCAGCCAGAAGTCCTTACGTCCGATCAGCTATGGTAAGGGATTGTAGTCTTCAGATGAGCCCGGCGGAAGATAATAGATTGTTTTCATCCATTTGCTTAGTTCCTACCGAGTGGCTCAAATAGGCAAAAATTGAATCCCTTGATACTGCATTCAATGACAAGAAAACTGTTACATGGTCAACAACCTCCTTTTATTTATTTATTTTTATTCATCTTTTTGCTTATTTTTTGATATTATCAGAACACCCTTCATGTTTTGTTGAATATACCTCGGACTGGTAACTACCGTATGCTTATAAAATACACCAACAATGGTCTGCAAGTCCAAGCGAATACCGCCATCAAGTATAAAAACGCTTCTCGTCCGCTAGCAGGAGAGCTCTTTAATTCTTCAATTACACTCAGCTCTTCGTGTGTGAGCTGTAGAAGAGTCATCAATGATAGACTTTTCCTAAAGAAGGGGGCGTGGAATGTCAACATCACAACAACCAGAACGGCTAACCAGCAACTAGAACTGGTAAAAGATAGTAACAATGTAGAAATTATACTTTTAATTTCATTTCACAATCTTCTTTTAATCAAGCTTCTAATCCTTTCCACTCCTTAACTGTAAGAATGTATCTGGCTTGCAAGGGTAAACATATCACGAAAATAACTTGGAAGTAAGGCCCGGTTCAGACGCCGAACTTTTCATGAGCCGAACCTAATTCGAATTAAGGCCGACCCAAATTATTTAGTCCGGCTAAATTGATTCAGACGCCGATCTTAATTCCAGCCGAACTAAATTCAGAAGGCGAAAAATGCGCATTTTGGTCAAACTGCTTACAAAATAGTTATAAGAATTTATGCATTAGGTTCGGTACATGAAAAGTTCGGCGTCTGAATCAAAGGCGTTCCAAAGTCGATCCAAAGGCGAAATTCCCGGCCGGGCTAGGCGAAAAGAACGGGTGAGCCGTTCCAAATTGAAACAGGCGTTCCTAATTGATTCAGACGCCGAACTTTTCATGTACTTAATTCAATGTATTAGGTTCGGCTCATGAAAAGTACGGCGTCTGAACCGGGCCTAAGCCTCTTTTAAAAAGATACATAAATTTATCTTTTTAAAAGAGGCTTACTTCCAAATTATTTTCGTGATACGGTATGTTTACTCTTGCAAGCCAGATACATTCTTATAATGCAAGAAATTCCAGCCTTTTCTATATACCTCATTGTCGAACTAATTTTCGAAAATTCTCAATTCGGTTTCAAGGTCCTACGTTTTTCAACTCGCTAAGTCGGGAAATTCAAATCAGTGAGAGTATCAGTTTGTTTGGCAAAAGACTTAAAAAATTCCCTCTTTCGTCGTAAAATTGACTCTTTGTTGAGCTACACACCTTTTCTTTTTCTTTTTTCTCTTCTTTCTTTTTTTTTCTTTAAAAAATGAATCCAAATTTTCATTCAGTACCCTTAACTTGTATGGTTTACTCAATAGTTTCAGGAAGCCTATAGTTTATAAGCCCCCGGCTTCTATATAGCCTTCCTTGCCTTTACCAGATTTAATCTTGTAAATAATTTAATTAGAATATTGTATATTATCTTTAATGTATTTCTGTATACTGTTGTTGTATTTCTGGTTAATGGCAAAATAAAATGAATGAATGAATGAATGAATTTACCACCTTATTTGTTTCCAGGACAGTGTGGTCGCCATTCCTGTAGAGTTTAAGGAAGCCACAGTACTCGGGGATCAGAGAGGAAATTACAAGTTCCTTTGTAGCATTGATGGAAATAAAATGACGTACGAGTACTTTGCATATATTAATAATGAACTCACAGTAAAACGATATGTTGTTTAACCTATCCTAGCAGTGCTCAATTCATAAAATATGAAGAGCGAAATAAAAATGCAGAGCATGAAGACTTGTAACTCGGAGTTTCAAGCACTAAGGGATCATCAGACTTAAAGTTCTATATTAACAGATTCTTTTCTGATGCAAAAATATCGCTCACGCTCCTACAAAAACAACTTTCCTTTATTCTCACCTCGACCGGGTCTTCACCAAAGCTAAGCACTTATTGTTTTTCATTTCTTTTTTCTCGAATACATTTCCGTTTTAATTTTCCTTGTTATTAACCTTGTTATTTGCCTCTTATTATAAAAAAAACGTCTCGGTCCATCGGTTAATTTTATTAGAATAACATTCAGAGTCACAACAAAAGGAAAGACTTTATGTGGTGCGACGCGCGCTTTTGCTTCGCCTTGCATGGTTTCAATGATCTGTGTTTACCAACCTGGCACATGAAAACGCCAAAAAAAATTTAGTTTCTCCTAAATGCCTTTCTCATGGTCCTCCCTTGCTTCTTAATCGCCATAAACGTTAAGATTAAGAAGCCTTAAAATAACTTAATTTTGCCTTGCTTCAGGTCTCTCCCAAGCTGTCTGTTGTGGTTCTTTAGCGTATCTATGGATTACCTTCGTGGAGCTTTAGGTAATAACAGTTTATGTCATCTATAGTTACAGTCAATTATTTTCCAAGCATTCTTAGTTTCCACTCTTTACCAGTTTATTACGGACAAACTCGGTCTGAAGTTCACCTCACAGTTGTAAAAAGAACAAATCTAAATGATACGCCAGGCCCTGAGCTTCGATCTTTTACAAGTATACTTAATTAGATATGCAAATATATTTCATTAGAATTCAGTAGAACTGTACATGGTTTTCAAGGTGTTTCTTTGAATAGTATATTAGGGATGTTTAAGACCCATTTTTGCACAGGAATCTCATTAAATTGCACAGAAATATACTAATGTCGATGACTTCATATCCTTTTCATCCCACGTGTGGGGTCGTGTGGGGTCTATGTATTGTCGATGTGTGTTCGATAAAGGGTCGATAATGGAGGAGGAGGGAAAAAGAAAATATCGTTAATGTAAATTCCCGCTCAAGTTAATGAGATTCCTGCACAAAAAAGGGTCTAAAACATTTCTACTATACTACTAACATAAGGTTTCTTCCTAGGCTAGTACGAGGTAACCTACGAAGTAAGTTATCTGAGCGGCGAAGGGTCTAAATTAATGATAATAAAATAATAATGACCAATACTTTGACAGGGTGACCTCTTCAGTCACAAGACAAAGAGAATCATGGGGTTATTTTGATTACAGTGTAAAAACACGTTTGCCAATCTTCCTCTTCTCTGTTCCCTGAAAAAGACTTTTGATGGAGTTAATCGATACATTTGACTCGTAGTTCATTGGTTCTGGTATGATTCTGGAAAATGTTATCATGGCTACCACTGAACTGAAAATTAAACTCACTCAACATCAGCTGCTTGTTAAAATTTTTGTTTTTTATTTCTCCACCAATATAGATTGTTATTGTCATCCCTTGGGATCCAACAGTTCAGTTTGTGAGTCATATGGTGGCCAGTGCCCTTGTAAACCCGGGGTAGAAGGGCGTGACTGTAGTAGATGTAAACCAGGTTTTTACAATTTGACGGCTACCGGATGCACCCGTAAGTTTACCATGCTTTAATTCATCGTAGACCCAAATCATTTCGTTAAGCATCAATCTCAAATGAATACTACCGACTTGCATCAAATTAAAAAAAAAAGGACAAAGTATTTTAAACCTAGTGATATTTTTCATACAGCCATTGCTTCATTCAATCTACACAATGGTCTAATAACAACACAATTTTTTTAATTTTTAAAACTAAACTAGTGAGCAGCACTCTGCGAACTGTCGCTGTAAAACTTGTTTATTCTCCTACGCGTTTCGTTTAACTAACGTAGACTTCTTCAGGGAGTTTTACAATCAAATACTAAACCCCTGTATTTAAGCCATAATATGGGCCACGGTTTTAGCTAAAATCGTGGCCCAATAAAACCTACTTACAAAGATTAGCTAATGTAACAGTAGCTTTGCAACATACGGTACAGTTTATTTCTGGCATAATCCTGTTGATTACATTCCTAATACGTGTTTGACTTCAATTAAAAGTAGTATTGAATACACTAGCCCGCTGAGACCTATTGTTAGCTTTCTGCAAAAGCCACTTCTTCTTTTTCGAAAGTTTTCTCCCTTTTTCGATGTTTTGTATTGGGGGTTTCTTTAAGTGCAAAAAGTCCCAAGTACAGTTCTTGCATGAAAATGAATTCTCTGTGATGTCTCAATTTTAGATTCATCTGGAAACCTAAGACTTCAACCGTTTAAACGTTAGGTAACACTAATTGATAATTCTTTGTTCATTATTTTTAGCTTGTGGATGTAACGGAGCAAATTATATTTGTGATGTGACGACAGGCATGTGCGAATGTCCAGAGAACACAGTGGGTCGAACATGTCAACCATGTCAGTGTAATAACAATACAAACAAATGTCTGAGGTCAGGAGAATGTATTGACTGCCAGTATAATACGACTGGATATTTTTGCCAGCACTGTGCTAATGGAACGTTTGGAAATGCGCTCAACCAGCAATGCAACGGTATGGTTTATTATTATTATCAGACAATGTCCACGTTCTGAGTAAAGATGCATGTTACATATCTATGAAAGTTATGAAATGCTCAACAGCGAACGCTCAGTTCTGAAACCTGGTTGGAATTTAACACTTTCATAAACTGGCCTCACAGTTGTGATTAGGCGTTCAACAGAACAAGCCACGTGTGATAAATCCATGCAGCGATAAAAACAACAAATCTTAATTTTGACACCCTGTTTTGTTTAGCAACGTAGTGTGTTCCGTGTGTACATTTGCACTTAAGATGTGATTACTTTCTCACTCCTTTTTCAGCCTGTGCGTGTAATGAAGTTGGTTCCTTAGATCAGCAATGTCACAGAGTTAGCGGTCAATGTAACTGCAATAACAAAGTAATGGGAAGAGACTGCAGTCAATGCCAGGTCAGTAACAACTATTCCAAGTCAGTAATAACTCGTTATAACCATCTGTTCATGTTTTTCATTCATAGTCTAATTTTGATCTCATTTATTTCTCAAAAGAACAACACCTTTGATCTGGGTCCCGCTGGATGTAGAGACTGCGAGTGTAACCCTCTTGGTTCAGTAAGCTTACAATGTTATTCAAGTGGTCAGTGCCCGTGTCAGACCAACGTAACAGGATTTAAATGCACTCAATGTTCTCTGGGATTCTACGGTCTTCCTATCATGTCATGCAGAGGTAGGACGACCTGAATACTTGTTTTTACTCCACATTTACTTTATAATGTATTGTACAATACCAAACAAGGTAAAGGGATTAACCTCGATTTTTAGACCATGCAGATTCATGATCGATATTAAACACCATTATTTATCTTTGCTTCTTTATTAAAGATCTTCACCATTTTTGACATTTTTCAATTTTCAGAATGCAATTGCAGCACAGTTGGATCCATCCCTGGCACACTGTGTATCAACGATACCGCTGGACAGTGTCAATGTAAAACTGGTGTGACTGGAAGGTCATGTGACCAATGCAAGAAGTATTTTACAAATTTCTCGGACTCTGGTTGCTCAGGTAATTTGGAACTAACAATTGTAGGTGAATAACCTTCATCCAATCTCCCCAGAATCAAAAGGGGTGAGGATTGAAAAATAGCAAGTGCCGAGTTTGGGTGGGTTTTTTGTTCTCTAAATGTTAAAGCCGTTCGACAATTTATGATATCTTTATTAAGCATGCGTAGCATACCTACCTAAGCCGCCTACTTAACTCGCCTACAGTAGCTGGCTCTTTGTCTATATTTGTTGAGTCGTTGTGACCGTTTGACACGGTATGGTTTCAACATCTCTAAACATGACTCAACCAATGTTGGGGCCGCTGTTGATCACGTTACAATTTAATTTTAGTTAAAAAAACATAAAGAGTATGAATAATAAAATTTCGTTCTTTCTAATTTGCAATCACAGAATGTTCCCCGTGTATACGGAACTTAAGACAGACGATCGTAAACACGACAGATGACGCAAATAGGACGGAAATGGAGATTCAGGCACTGAAAGACCTAACATATTTCAATGCGCCACTGGCAGAAACCTCTACCCTTCTGGAACAAGCCAAGGTTTGATTCTCTTACAGTAAAATCCAAAACTAAGATTTCTATTTTTATGAACATGACTGTTGGCAAATAAGCAAACATGGATTTATAATTTCAGGTTGAAAGAGAACGGTTCTATTCAAGAACTACTTCTGGAAATCAAGCTTTTCAAGAACTCGTGTCGGCAAAAATCCCGAAAACAAACGAGAGTCTTCTAGAACTTTCTATCAGGGTAAGTTCAATTGGAATGTGTAGTGAGTCAAAAACTCCCAACTTTCGAATTGCCCATAATGCTCTTTGATTGTCCTCAATAACTTAGTATTTAATTTGTCTTGGAGCTTACAATCATGCCTTAAGAAACTGTAAATAATTTTAAAACTTGTGCAAACACGGGGGGGGGGGGGGGGGCGGGAGAGAGGGGTAATCAGATTCCCATGTGGAGACGAAGAAATCACAAATAAAAATTACTACAAGACAACGTTCATAAAAATTCAGTTGGAGCTCAATTCATCGCTGCAACCGACCAGGTCGCAAGTTTATGCCATACCTATGTAAAATGATTTAGTGATTTGCAGTAAACACTTGGTTCACACAGGGACGAAGGTCAGGGGACGTTTCTGGGAAAATACAACCAGGTTCTATGGCAGGGCAAGAACTGAACGGCTACTCTCGCGGGTGTTTGTTATACCTTATGTTGTGACTGTAAGCACAGAGTGTGTGAATTAAATAAAGAAAAAATTACATTGTATAATTTATTGTTATACTACAGGCTTCGAATCTCAGTAATTTTTCAAACACTGCTGCCAATAACACCACTGATATTCTAGAAGAAGTGAAGGAGGGAAAACAAAGAACGATATCTGCCCGTGATAACGTTAGTGGTGAGTTATTTATCCTTCGTTCCTGTTAGCTTGAGCTTTTCGTAGCATCAACGCTGTTAAACAGAACATAGTTAATTGAGTGGAATGGTTATTGTGGGCCTGAAAATGCACAACGTTCAAAAGCATTCCTTTCATTTTGATTGTATTGACCAATAAAAAAGTTGCAATAATTTATTCCGTGACAATTTGCCAACAGAAAACAAAGGATTGTACACTTTCGTGGTGCTTCCAAGATAAACTGCAGCACTGTTGTTTTTATGATTGATATTTTATCGCTTTTCATAACCATTCTCCTCTAATAACTATGAACAGAGTAACTTGTAAAGTGAATAGGGAAAAGATACGGTATAATTCTGATCATTTGACAAGATGTAGACCAAAATGATTGTTTGCATTTTTGACTTCATCTGCTCTTTTTTACTTAAAGTAGTGCGACTCTTGACTGTATACTTCGGCAAAAAGTTGAAACTTTGTTACCTTTGTGCTGCAGTTGTGAATGAGTTAGTTAGAGATGTACTAGCCGCTATCAATGAGCACTTTGCCGCCGCATCACAAGATTTAACGGATTCAGCAGAAGTTTTGAGCCTAACAAGAGAAAGAAACTTCAGTCAGTATACAATGAACATAACTAACATAACCTATCTTGCTGAAAACGCGTCTACCTACGCAAAGGAAACGTTGAAAAAGGTATGAATTGTAAAAGTTAGAAAGAAATTATTGGAGTCTACCAGATTTGTTTCTCCAGGCAACTTTTAAGCCGTCTACAGGCACATGCCAACCAAAGCACCTTCGGTTCCTTAACAATCATATTATTGACTAAATATCAGCTTCCGAATGGAGATGGAAAAATAGAAATACCACACTTTTCGATAGTTTCATTCTTTTCATCGTTTCTAAGATCTTAGACTGAAGATTCTGAACAGATCCTTGTTGCTGACACTTGTCCTTCAGGTCTTTTCTCAGTTATTTCTTGCCCATGAGCTTGGTGCCTCAGTCGAGATAAGAGCCGCTAATTTCACCGAGATTCAAGCAGCCTGGAACCAATCACACACACAGTTCTTGAATACAATGGAACAAGTCTATAACCACTCACACGAGATACAAACAATACTTATGGAGACCAAGGTATGGCGCCATCTTAAAAACGGCCTTGTTTTTACTTTCTTTAAAATGAATGCGTTTCTTGTCATTTTTCTAACCTTTCTCACATACTCTCTATTGGCCTCATCTAACTGTGAGTCATAGAAGCATTATGAGAAATATTCTTTGATTTTATTCTTTATGTTATATTTCTTAGAGAATCATGGATGAAGAATTGCTGACTTTAAACAGAACTGAGTCTTCGTTGTTAAAAACAAACGACACATTAATTAACGCATGGAATGTTCTTAAGGAGGGCACGTTACTACTTGAGGTAACTAAAGGACCCCCTTAGTTGTGAAGGACTCTTAACGCAAGATTTTTTACCTGAAGAAAACGATTCTCAGTTTATTGATTCAAAATGAGAGTCCAACTTTTTTTACTATGTTCAGATCGGACCATCTGTCGCCAGTCAGTGAATAGTTAAAACAACTTCATACTCAAACACTGTGTCCAGGTTTGACCATCTCTCTCGCTGTACCCATTTCTGTGCATGAAGAGGAACATGGCGACTACACTGACTTGAGCCGTTATGGAGAAAATAATACTTTCACATTCAAGGCCACTGAAAATTTTCTTGTAGTTGAAATTGTTTACCGACTCTCCCGAGTTGTTTTTTAAGGCCGCTAGAGAGGTAAAAAGATTATCAGGTAGAAGAGAAAAGAAACAAAGCAAAAACAGAGATAAGAATGCTTACGTCTGTTTTGTTTGTAGCAATACCGCCACACAATACTGTTTGTAAGTGGAGAATTGGAGATTTCTATGCTGAGATACGAACTGGAAAGAACAAAGTTTGTTGTGCGGGTGATGAAGGGACGTAATCTGCCCGCCAGAGACTCTCCTGCCCAGACCTCAGATCCTTACGTTGTGATATCAGCTATTCCTGATTGGAATAACGAGGGAACTATGAGGACTTCTCCAGTTAACGGTGCGGTTCACTGATATTCAAGTAATAATTTTGATTAAACCTATCATCAGCCCCAAAGCTAACATATATACACACGACCCATTATAGGGCTTCAATTCTGTTGAATTTGAAATAACTGTAATCAATCACCATTCTCTTATTAGACACTGTTACAGTTTTATTTGAGAAAGGTAACTATTTTTTCAAAAATGATTAGCGAGGGAGAAAGTGTCGTCATTGAAAACTGGTTTTAAACGAGTTAGTGTAGGTCTGTATCATCACTTCTCCCACCAGAGCAATTCATTCGGAACAAACATTGTATCTGCTATATCTACTCCCCTTATTTTGCAGGAAACTTAAACCCAGAATTCCCATTTAAGCTGTTCAGCTTTACTATTCCTATGGAGCAATTGAATTACACGAAAGTGAGACTGGCCGTGTATGATCATGACCCTGGTGACGAGGATGATTTCCTGGGTGTGGTGTTTATTGATTTGGCCACCGCTGGAGACTTCTTCAATAGCGTGATCACTAAATGGTACCCGCTGCTACCTCAGGTAAAACATAAAAGAAGATTTACAAAGTTAAAACGAAAAGAAATAAAGCCGACAATCACGGCGTCAGTGTATATTCCCATATGAATGTTTTCTCCACTTTATCTTATATTCTGGGCGAGTATCTTAGCGTTCTCAGTTACACTTTTTGGTGAAAAGTCATGTTGCTTGAGATGATATTCACCAGGGCTGCTGCTTTTGTATAAACTCCTGACTCGAAGTGTAATCGGCGCTTCGTAGGTTGATAATTCCGTGTTCACTTCCGTGTTCTGTTTGAAGCGCCAACTTAAGCTTTACAGCGTCACTGCAGTAGTACAGTAGTAAGCGTAACCTTTTGAGCGCTCAAAAACCCAATCTTTTTCAGGACCTATCTCAAATCGATAGCGGGAATTTTGTATCGTCGAGTGGACTTACAGATGTGTCAAACGTACTCGAAAAAGAAATCAGGAAAATGCAAATGAAGTTGGATGTTTCTGATATTAGTTTACAGCAAGCTCAAAATCAAGCATCGTACCTGGAATCACTCGCTTATCAAATGGAACTGTGAGTACATTACAAAAAAAAAAAGAATTATTTCTGGTATGTGGGGTATATACTCAGAAATAGCTGGTCCCATTGGGCTGGCGTACCTTTCAACCAGCCTTAACAGGCAAAACACTTCTTGTTTAAGAAGATTTCTCCGCCAAATCGTTTGCTGGCTAAACTACTAAGGCCTCCTAACAGGATGGTAGCTTACGTAGGATATTAGTGATTGCTTTATTCAAAATTTGTTATTCTTTTTACTTTATTGATGGACTTTTCCTGTTATTTATTCAAAGGACATTTAACAGCAGTCGTGCTCACGGTTCTTTACCGTTGCTGGCAATCGACAGATATTCTGAAATAGGAGAACTTGTCAACAGATCGCTGGATCTTGTTGAACTAGCCAACATTACTGTTAGCAGCATAACTAAAAAGGTAAAAGGAAACAAACCTCAATAAATATAATGATATAATCTTAACGAATGATTTTTCTTTGAAATTGTTGAAGATATTTTTTTTTACTGACTTGGTATTATTTTTACCCCTTTTTTATAGCTCAGTGTGATTTCACTGGCCGATTTGAAACACAACGCTGAAATGGCCTGGTCAAGTCTACGTGACCTTTACAACGTCACACTTGAAAGAAACGCTACTGCACATGGTGAGTTTATATCAATATGCTTGTAACATTTACTTACATTGGTGAAACCAGCAGAAACCTTAGCACGCGACTACCCGAACAAAAATGAGCGATGAGGAATGGTGACGTCAACAATCACATTGCTGAACACCATGCGGACGAAACATGAAATTGACTGGGACTCTGCGACATGCATTACGTATTCTACAGACTACTATCAACGACTTACTATAGACAGTTGGTTTACTAACTTAGAACAAACGCCACTGAATCGTAGCCAACAGTTACTAGCACCGTACAAACGACTTATTGACGAGATCAAGAAAAACTAACTACGAGAGAACGACCGGAGAACTGACAATTTAACTAACAATAAACGACTGTTTAACTGTGTTGAGACGAGTACAATACCATCAACTGACGTGACACAACTCACTTTGACGCTGAAGATGACTACCGCACAGGTTGTCGAAACGTCAGTCACTGTCATGTCAACAACAGTCCTATTCTGGACTACTTTCACTCGGACGATCAAACTCAACCTACTTTTGAAATGACTCCTGGGTTCAACCCTTTCACAATTTTTACACAAATAAACGAACTGCAATAGGCTGTCTCAACCCTTCTCATATTGCCTTTTCGTGGGCTTTGCAATGATAGGAAGAGCCGACGACAGAAATTTCCTTGACCAGCGTCTCGCTCTTCAATTCTCTCAATCCGAAGAAAATATCGCTTAACGTCAACCCATTTCCCGACGAATTTTAAGCGTACTGAATAATCAGCACTCAAGTCAAAGAATCCGGTTATTTTCTTTGGGAAATTTTGAAGTAGTTCTTGCGCTGTAAAGTTCGAATGAATCATAGTTAAGGCTACCACCAGAACATGGCGCAGCTATCTCTGATTTTTGTGTCAAGCGTTTCGTTCTCAGAACAAAATACTTGCGCTAGAGATAAGAAGGCTTGGTGTTTTTCCTTTTTCATTTAGGAAAAATGGATACAAATAAAAAAAGGTTGTTGAATAGCTGAGAAAATACTTAAAAGTTTGCAGACATGAAAAGTTTAACGTATAAAAAGAGAGGTATATTTCTTAATTTCCAGGTCTGGAAAAGGACATTTACGAAGCAAATACAACGTTCTTGAATTCCCTTGCCTTGTGGGATGAAATATATGACAAGTTTCCTGTCATTCAGAATGCGGCTGTAAGGTTGCAAGCGTCTGCGAGCGGCGGTGAGTTAATTGAAAAAAGTGATATGTGATACGTGATATGTAAACGGACGGGTAATTTTCGGATACATAGGGTTAGAGAGCTGCCATTACAAAATTGTTCTTAGATTTAAATTCTTAATGAAAGGTATCTTCTTGGTTTCTGAATCCTTAACCAGTCTTCGTAAATGTGTATCCCGCTTTACTCCTCATTATAGCTCCAGATGTGATTCCTTTTCTAATGGATGCACGGAATGAAGTACAAAATGCAAGAGTGATGTTGACAGGCCTGGAATTGCATCTCAGTAATATGCAACAACTGATTGACCTATTGTTACTAAAAACGACTGCTATTAAGAGCAATTCCGACAACGGGATCATGATGATGAACAAGGCTTTGGTTAATGGTAAGTAACTTACTCACCGAACGTAATTGTTCAACCTCTAAATACAAATGTCAGTGAAATGTTGAGACACTTGCTCACTTCACTTAGCTGTCTATTACTTCTGCTACTGCTTTTGCTACTACTACTACTACCATGGAACCATTGGCAGTAATACCAGTTATAAAAGTACTGCCATTTACACTAATTTTATCACAATACGGTACAAAAAAAATATTGACAAAGTTGGCGTGCATTGACTGCGCTATTGTCAACCGAATGTTCACTATTTTTTTTATCACCGACGTTGCTTAATGTACATTTTTAAGAGATGGTCAATTCATAAATCTATGTCATAATTTACGTTTTATTCTAGTACAAAATATCACAACAAGGCTGACCCCAAATCCAGATGAGCCTCCTGTCAATGTCACTGTACGAGAGGCTACAGCAGTTATGACCTCACTTCCGCCGCTTCGACAACAGATAGAAAATCAGATGGAGAACGCGTCAAATAAACTAAACCAGATAAGACGAATGGTCGCTTCCATTCCCCTTGCCCTTCATCTGACAACTGATTCTTCAATTACATTTGTTCCTTCGAGGCGCACTATCGAGTCGCCCTCTATAAATGAGATTTCTTTTGATATTAAGACCAATATCAGCGATGGAATATTGCTCTATGTTGTTGGTGAGCAAGACATTGAACCTAATGAGCGCTCAAATGAGCTGGTGAGTGATATTTTAAGAACCTCAGATTAGACCATCATCACTCTAAACCGTACCATAGGTATTAGGAAAAAGCTGAAACACAAGTTAACTGACATTTTGAACGGGTCCGTCTCTTTAAGCCCTTACCTGTATTTTCCGCCTTAGGAAGGAAGACTGCAACTACTAATGGCCTTGCTTTAAGAGGGTCTCTCTTGACATTCGCTCGAAAATAAAAGTCTCAGGTCTCAGAAATGGATTATTTTGCACACCTAAATTATGTGTAATGGACGTTACCACTTTGTTTTTCAATTCTCTCTCAGTATTCCCGCCGTTAGGGTAAGTTTATCAGGGCTTTTAGAATATCACTCCAAGTAAAATCTTACTGCAACTATTTTTTTCTTAGACAAACAGCCTTGGCTTCTACATATCTAACAGCCTTGTCCACGCGGTTTTTAACCTCGGTGGCGGTCCAACTGTGGCTCAGAATTCCTTGGAACTTAAGAATGACACTTGGTACAATATTTACTTTACCAGGTATAACCGTTTCTAGAAAAACTTGCCCCTCTTTGAACCCTTACATCAAGGATGTTTATCAACGACTTTTTTTCTCATAATACTCTTAAAAGGAAATTAAATAGTAATTTACTGAAAGAATAAAGTTTGCACTTATTGAGACCTAAAAATTACACAATATTAAAGATGCCTCGGTACTGAACACTTAAATTGTGAGGGATGATTTGTTTCCTATCTCCTCTTAGTTATTTCTAAGTAATATCAACCAGAAGTGATATTCAATGCTAAAAATAGTGTGTGTGATAAATATTCATCCAGATTTGGTGCTGAGGCATTCTTAACTGTCAGCGGAGACTCAGACAGACGTGAAACAGTTAGGGTGAATGGCTCCTCCAACAGCGAAGACGGCAAACTGAAACTTACAAACCAAAGTGTTATTTACGTTGGTGGATTGCCTGCTGATCTCAAGGTACTGCGAAATAGAGAAACCGCTTAACAAAAGGAAGCTTTTCTGTTTTCGTTACCAGTAAGAGTAATCATTAGTCATAACTGATACTGATACTGCCAGCTGTTAAATAAAATGAAAAAAATGTGTATCATCTCAAATTGATAAATTAGCTATGATAACAATGTTATACCAGTGTCGGTTATCTTCCGGTGCTGTGGCTTTAAGTCGAAGCAACACATTTGATAAAACGGATGATTAAGATCAACAACCCCCTTCCTTATTAAATCACAATTGAACCCTTGGCTAAATTAAGTGTCACATTTTGAATCATATTTTATTTTAACTGAAGTTCTTTGTTATTTCAGGAATCCCAACAAGTCTCCAATTATTTCAAAGGAATCATCGATAACTTGATTATAGATAGCATTCGGTACAATCTCTGGAATCCAAAACAAGCTTATGGTGACGGTAGACTATATGCAGTTTCTCGCCATAGAAGTCCGTTTTATCCACAGAACGGAAAGGCCATTAGTTTCCATGGTAACGGTTACATTCAACATGCACTGGGTCCATTTAATAATAGCATGGGATATACTGAGGTGGAAGTGGAGTTCAGAACATTGCATCAAAATGGGATCATCATGGCAGTCTCAAATAAGCAACAGAAATATGTCTTCGTTATCTACCTTCAACATGGACGTGTTTATTTTTACTTTCAAACTGGACAAAGTGATGCCGGGATCACTCTAGAAAGTGTAAGGTAAACAAACCTTTACTGCTAAAAATGGAACTCACACTGACTTACACCGAAATTTAATAAACTTATCGAAAGTCAAAATTATTAATTTGAAAGCTTTCATTTCATTCCTTGAACGACTGGAAAAAATTCCCACCTATTCTGACCTATAAGAAATTAATTAGATGAGTTGGCTATTAAGGTAAAATGTATCAATACTGCAGTTACAAATCCCTTCACTTTAACTTTCGGTAATACTCTCTTTTCAGGTCTTCGTATGGAGATGGCCGATGGTATCGCGTTCGTGTCATTCGCACGTCTGTTAATGCGACGCTGGCGTTGAATCTAGTCGGCTCAAGGGAGACTCCAGATGGTCGCTTTGTCGACAATGGTATCGCAGCATTTGAGAGTGGACATGAGATCACTTTTGGGGATCTTCAGCCAAACAGGCCAAACAGGTTTTATTTTATATCCCTAGACTGTCTATTAAAAAATGTTGATTAAAGGCTGCACGGTTCTAAAACGCGTTACCACCTAAGACGTGTTAGGTTTCCTGGCGAAAGTTTCTTATTGGCAATTTGGCTCCATTGAAAGTGCAAATTAGAAACCTTCTTTACCCTTCATAAATTAGTTCTCTTGGTAGGCATTGATTCTTATGCAGCGCTTATCTTAAAACATGGTGTTGTCGCAAAAGGAGTCCTAGGTCCAGTAGGTTTACTAATGTATGTTAAAAATCAATTTTTCAGCGACAGGCCTTTTTCAACAACCGACCGCTTTTCTGGTGACATGAACAATTTACGGTTGTTTAGCGAGGAAACTGCTTCTCTGATTTCTCGAACCTTCAACGACGCAGCGCTAATGACTGCAAAACAAGGAGTTTCTTTTAGTGGAGTTATAAAAGGACCGGTGAGTAAATGGTCATCGAACGATTTGATAACACAATAAGCTGGTGTTATTAACGGAGTTCAGCGTTAGCAATTAAAAGGGAGCGAAACAGTCTGTTTCCCTACAAAATTAAACTTGGTCGCATGCGAGCCACATAGGAATTCAAAGGAATACACATAGAAACACCCAAACAAGGAAGGAAACCACACTCCTCCAGCGTGCAAAGAAAGTCGGGTCCGGTAGCCCGGGGCTAGTGGATTTTGTTATCCGGCTAGTGAATTCTGCTCTTAACTTGCCCGATAGGCAAGTGAGGATTTTTGAGGGATTCAAATTACAGAAGATTTGTGAATCAATTCTACTCAAACAAAAGTTTGTGGGGCTAGCTGAAATGACTTTTGGGCTAGTAAATGGGACTGTAGCCTAAGCTTGCCAGAATGGCAAGCTGTGAAAATGACTTTCTTTGCGTCCTGTCTTCAAGTGGAGGCATTCAAGTTGTCCAAGTGACCGTGGTAATATGCAAACGAAACTGACAATACAACGAGGAGACCGTAGACTTGTGCTTATATTCTTCGACGAATAAAAAAGACTAGTGTTGTTTTGAGGTTTTCGAAAACTCCTGTGTAACGGACGTTTTTTTACTCAAAAATCACTGTCTCACTTGAGGTCTGCAACGGGCCAATAAAATGTTTTGTATGACATGGAGTTCAAGTGTTAGTTATTGTTATTACGTTTACAGATTGAACATGGAACACGTTTCTATGGTTACCGAGAGGAAGTAGAAGAATGTTCGCATGCAAATATTGATATAGGCAGTGAAACGGGGGATATGACTTCTTTGACATTCACCTTCAAGACCAGGGAGGAAAGCGGGGTACTGCTATACAGCGGAAACGACGTGAGTCGCTTTGAACAAAACATAGCTTATTTGTCAGCATATAGTTCGTAATTTCCAGAAGACAGATGATTAGGCGTGCCATTAGTGGGCAAATGATTGAAAGGATAGTACATGGAAGGAAAAAAGAGTAGACAAAGAGATGAGTGACGAAAACAAAAGTTTATTCCGAATATCCTGCCAGTCCAAATGCAGCAAATTTTTACATACAGGAGTTATGTGTGGGAAACTAAGATGAAGCAGTCAGCGGGCGATATGATTATATAACCCGACACCTTACCATCATAAGAACAGCTATGTCCAATTACCTTGTCATGGATTGTTTATCATTTCCATGGACACCACTAGTTATCAAATATGTTTTGTATTTACAGGATTCACCAACGCTATATTTAACATTACTACACGGAGACTTACTGCTATGGCTGGGTGATCTTAAATCCCCTGCGGTATTTTCTTCGTCAAATATCACCTTCTCTGATAATTCCTGGTATGTCCTCCGTCTTACCGCTGTGGAAAATAGGTAGGTTGACATCAACTTTGTTTTCGGACAAAATAAATAACGCATCAAAATGAAATGTGATTTAAAAAGGGAATTATGAAAGAATAATCATGTTGTAACACACAAGTTGTGTCTCATTCTTGTGTCAAAGTTGTCTTAACACAAATATCTCTTTTTAATAGATACCTGCTATATGTGAATGATACGTTTCTTTATTCTGGTGTCTGGAACGTTCCCGGGTCGACGTTGACTCTTCGTAAGCCTTTCTACATGGGTGGTGTACCTAGAAACATGTCTGTCTATGTTCCATTTGCACTTTGCTTTCAAGGAGGAATGAAAGACTTAGTTATTAATTCACGGTAAACTAAACAAGATAATTTTTTAAGTTGCCTTAACTTACAAAGCACCTGTTTTTGTTTTTGGTTAAGAAACAATGAGTAGTATTGTAGGGACCGTTTGCTCCTATTTTGGGTGGTTTTATTTGCAGCATTCACTAATCGTTGTCAAGATTGGCTGTTGAGTTTTAATTGTTTTTAATCTATAAAATAAAAAATTTCAACAAAAATACGACAGCTATGCGACAAATGAATCCACTCGCGTGTCAACTCACATGTCTCACTGAACCTTTATCTAATTAACTAAACTGAATTTCTTTCCATAAGTTCAATCGTTCCAGTTCCACTGCACTTCAATTCAACCACCACCAGACCAAAAAAAAAACAACAACAACAACAACAACATCTTTATTTCTTACATTAAATATACTAATATCACACCACCTGCAAATAGCAAGGCTAATCGAGGCAGGTGGTGTGTAGACGGCTTAAGATTTATTACGAATAGTTGAAGTGAAAAAGTACCATATTTATAATTAAAAAGGTCAGTCACGAGAGAAATTGAGATAAGAAAATCGAGGCAGCTATTTAGATAAGCGGGGGCTAATATTTTTTAAAATCGGAGATTATCGTGTTTAGGTCAGCATATCTATCCTGAACTTCAAATATTTCATGACATACAAATTGGCGTGTACTTCATTGACCACCCTATGACCTCATCGACGTTAAAGAAAAAGTTGCTTACATAGCAGGTCGATTTAAAGCATAACGGTACAGTGCATCTTTTTGGTATTTATAGCGCTACATTGCACGCGTTTTCATTGATTACTAGTTAGTTTGTAATTATGATAATAATTTTAATTACTGAAATTTGCATTTTCCGTTTGCTTTCTTTAGCAATGTCAGTTTTTTCTCCGGACGCACTATCGGTGTATCGAGCGCTGGAGTAATTCCTGCCCGAGTACCTCCTCCTGTTCCTAAGACATGCAGTGCCTCACTTGATCCATCGACCTCATCCAACAATCCTAAAACAGTGCACTTTGGTCTCTTGGAAAGCAAAAGACAGAGCTACATTGGATTCAACTTGACTGGCGAACGAAATGCCGTGTTCAGTTCCGAGTAAATGAATTTGCTATATTCAACTCTTACTAATTTTCGCAGATTTTTTATTTAGACGATGATTTGAAACCCGGCGGCTACTATCTGTCATGGAAGCTAATTTAGTCTCAGCTTCGATGTCAAAGTGCAAACATATCAGACCAGGTGGATCTCAAGGACAAACTTTGTCTATCTAAGCCTCAATGGTGAAGGAAGCTGTTCATGCTAAAATTCCCTAGACCCCTCATCCCTTGCTTTGCCAAGATAGTGTGCTCGTAGGGTAGTGACAAAGTCGTAGAGAAACCTAACAAACAATTTGAAATGATAAATAACTACACCTTCTGATGTCTTCGTCGATGTTTAGACTTAAAAGTTAGGTTAATTATCACTAACAAATTTTTTCGCCGTTAAAACTTTCAATTTGATTTCTAGGTACTAATGATTTCTCGTGCATAGTGATGCAAACAAACAAAATATCTTGCACTTATTGTAGTTTTAATGTTTTTCAGTTTTGTAGTTGGCTTGTACTTCCGAGCTCTTTCTTATGACGGCCTTCTTCTGTACGGTACTGATAATGACACACATCCAACTCAGTTCTTTTCACTGGAGCTCGTGCGTGGTCGATTAGTTTACAAATTTGACTCCGGTAGAGGGCTGGTATCAATAACTACTAAAGACAAGTACTCTGGTAAAGGTGTCTGGTACAGGGTATGTGGGCTTTCATTAACAGTACAACTTCGAAAATCGAAAGAGGTCAAGCAATTTCTGTCACTTACTCGTCACTTCATCGGTCACTTCATGTATACAACAATTAGAATTTAGAGTAGCACTGGTCGCTAAGCTAGACAAATTTATGCAAATAAGAAGTATACTTTAGGTGAACTGTAAGTACCAATCAAAAAGCCGAAAATTCTTTAAACCGGCGGCCATTACATCACAAAATGTTCCATTCCCTAATTATTCGAGATGGCTGTATTTAAAACCGTCTATAATCCAATGAATACAGTCGCCGGATCAGTATAGTAGTCAATTGCCCTAGTACATGGAAAAGGCGGATCAGCAGAAAAGACTTAATGAAGAAACATAGAGGCAAACGGGTCCTTGCAAGTGTTAATGTTGTATAATTCATTTCAGGTATATATCCTACGATGGTTTCATTTTGGAGCTATATTGGTAAATCTCAGAGAATATACAAACGGCGGACATGTTCCGCCTAGCAATGCCATGAACCTTACTCGGCTTTATATAGGTGGACTACCAAGTCATGTTTTTGCACCACATCTTACTAACAGGTAGGTTAAGAACTTTTGCAAATCATTTAAAACATTTTAAATATGTAACAAAAGACCTCAGGGGTGGATCTGCTGCACAGGCTTTATCGGCCTTTTCAGGTGTATTGATTTGAGGGTAGGGTTTTTTTCTTATGGGTTAGAAGGGGCTTCAGACCCTCCCAATAGCTTGGTAACATATTGAGAACAACTTACCAGAAGTTCTTTTGCCTTTAACACGTACTTTATAAGACACTTTTGTTGGCAATGCACGTATGCAGTTCCAGGGTCGATGATGAAACTGACAAGAAATAATGGCTGGTTGACCACTCTGTATTTACGTGTTTATTTGCCCTACATTTCGAAATTTTAATTATTTTTAAGAGTTTTATTTTTAACGACTATTTTAGTTTTGTATTACAAGTGTTAGTTACAAAAACAGTTCGTTTTATGTTTAATTTAGCATAATTATAAAGCGCATTCGATCATATCCTAATGAATTTTGCGCTATACAAGTGATGAGTTATTGTTATCATTTTCTTAGGTGCCTTAGCTTTTACTAAAGGCACGGAGAACTGTTCGGATTTGTGACTTTAGACAGTTCTCCTGCCCATAGAGTAACCTGGTGGCTCGTCAGTATACCATAATAGAGACAATACATATCAGTTAATCAGAAATTGTTTTGTGTTTGGCTTCATGTTTTTAGGTACCTTGGCTTCGTGGGATGTATGGGTGATATGGAGGTTAAGGGTAACGCAGCGTTGTTTGATATAAACAACTTTGACATAAAAGGACCTGATAAGAGCAGTGACTCATGCTATGATGTGGCCCAACCAGGTCTTGGCTTCAATGGTTCGGCGTGGGCAAGATTCGGTACGAAAACATGATTCTTTCATTATTCCTGGTTAACTATTTTCCAGCCCCGCTTTTACGTGAACTAGGAAAAGTCTTACGACCTATAGCTTGACGAAAAACAATAAAGACCAATACCAATCCAGACCAACTATCGTTTATAAATCATACCACATTGTTAGGACAAGCGTGCTTAACTAACTGAACACCCTTCTGTACTGGACACGGTATGACTGTAGTTATAGTATCTGTACAACAGAACTATTCCAAACATTAATGCCACAATCCGAGGAAACAAGGGGAAAACACCATAATAACAAAACGTTACCGGACGAAATTTTTTTGCATTTTTTTTCTAGAGAACATCACGTTAGGTGAAAACTTTAGCGTTGAATTGACCTTCCGGACTTCAACTCGTGACGGTCTACTCTTTGTGATACTCGGTAACTCCACAACTGAAGCAGGTGAGTTGATTAGATGCCCGAAGCTCTGCTTAATACGCAGTCAGCAGATAAAGAATAGAGAACGCATGCGCGTGAGTTATTTATGAGCGCGCAGAAATACGCTAGCGTCGATGACGTGATAGGGCTGTGGATGAAACCATTACGTAGTGAGGCAAGTCTTAATTTTTGCCTCAATTTATTAAAAGGAGAAAAGCAAACCACCTTCATTTATAATAAACAGTGCTGTCCTCTTCTTCCTCAATTCTATTGTTTTTTTCCTCCCGGGCTCCCTCCCCTCCCCCACTAAACCACCAACAGTACCACAATTTGACTGTTTCCCACTACGGTGGTTGTTGCTTTGGTTTTTTGTCCACTTTAGGTAACCAGATGAAAGCACGTCTGGAACAGTCAAGTGGACAGGTATTATAAGATGCATGAAATATAAATAATTCTGAATCTTGTTTCACTAAACGTGTAAAGAAAGGATGTGGAACCTTACACATTCAGAATCCAAGTTTGCCTTCACCAACAGTTGACTTTAATACTGAACAAGGACTGATCACGATAAAGTTTGAAACAGCGCGAATTCATTTTAGACACGTTTGTGTTGTTGTTGTTGTTACTAAATCTCTGTGCAACAGATTTTTAGCAAGAACGACGCGACCGCAAAGAGAAGTAAGTAAAAAACGCAAAACGTTTTATAACGAAACAACTTTTTCGAGTTTTTCGTGTTTTCTATACTTGTATGCGGTCCCCAAGAATTGAGCTACAGGAAAATTAACCCACCCTGTAAGTCAGTTGAAATCATCGCGATGGAGTTTGGAAAAGTAACACCAATTCACTTTTAGAGGCGTTTTCGCTGCTGTGTTGTAGTCATTGTTAAAACACTCTTTTGTGTGTAGACGATAAAATGAAGTCAAATCGTAAATTGTAATTTCTCCGCTCTCCTTTAAGCGCGACAGAAGCTGCACGTGTCCTGGTAAGGTGATAAGAAGTATGTCGGGAATCATTGACCCTGAGCTTAGAACTGACGACTTCCATCTTTCTTACCGGCTGAGCTACGAGATCAGTCAAGAGAGTTAGTTGCCAAAATTTATGGCACCCTCCGATCATTGTAGTGAATGATGACAACTGAGGGCAAAACGTGTTCATCCTTTTTAGATAATTTTCACTTATATCGCTACGATCAATGAATCACGAGTTGTGTGGACTGAACCTGGCCTTGGAAACAATAGCCAGTCGTCATACCTGATGTGCCAGATGGACTGGCACACAGTGAGAGTAAGGAAACATGGAAGGAACATAACCATAAACATGGATGACGGCCATTACGCTAGCGGTACAGTGTTAGATGGTACCAGCATAAACGGGAAACTATTTCTGGGTGGATTTCCAGGTAAAATATTTACAAACCTTTCAAAGTTATAAAAAAATATTAGGGAGCTCTTGCTGCAACGTTGCTTTGTGTACGTTTCACGCGATAGGAGCGCAAAACGCGAGTGACCAGATTACGAGTGATTGAAGGTCCAAACGCGCATGATCAGATCGCGTTCTGTTCATTTCGTTCATTATAAGTAAAAAGCCCAAACGAAGGCTGGCTACATACGTGCCGCGCATGCGTAATAGCAACCATGAGGTCAGGATTGCGGGCTCCTCTGATCGCCAGAAATAAGCAAAATTTAGGTTAAACTCAAAATAATAAAGAACGTTTTCTCAGGAATACGAGAACAACAGGGCAAAACGAAGGAGAGTTATTCAGTTAGTGATTGTCTTTCTTGCAGCTACTACGTCGGGAGAAAACAATACCGTTTGGACCGGATTTCAAGGCTGTGTCAAGTCATTCAGTGTGGACGGGGAAAATCTTCACTTTGCACGAGCTGCAGACGCATCTCACGTCTCTTTAGCCTGTCCACTGAACAACAAAGAAAAAGAGTCCATTGTAGACAGTCAACAATAATAACTCAGGATTTAAAGTAATAGTCGTTAATGCATGTACGCAGCCAAAAAACTAAAGAACGATGACGTAGAAGTGATGCTGTTTCTCGGTCTAATGAAACTGGCAAATGAACTTTGCATAAATCCTATGTTGTATTTTTGCTTTTATTTTTCTCAGGGCTAAATTTCAGGCAGGAGAAAACCCTGGGTTTTAACTTTGGATTTAATCGACGAGTGATCTTTTTGGGACAACTAACTTTCAACGATACCAATAAAGGGAAGGTCAACTAAAAGATCTTCAACTTTTGTGTCGTTTTAGGTGATCTAGCAATAAAATTCTTTTGTTTTGTTCTTTTTAATTGCCTCACAACCTATTATTTCTTGAAGCAAGTCCTGCTTTGCATAATGGCAGAAACTAGCGACAAAATATCATATAATAAAAATGATCTAGACAAGGTTATCTAGATAAGGATCAAGAAAATATGCCATCAAACGTTGTCTGGAATTGTTTCTTTATATTGCAGTACTTACTGGTGCCAAAGATACAGTTACAATTTTCATTAACCGTCCCTACAGCTTATTATACACGCTAACATCATAAGGATAAAACCCAGTTCCCTTATCATATTTTCCTCCTTCCAATATGTCAGTACTAAAAAGCACTTATCAAAGTTTTCCTCATTTTTTGATCGGCTATTTTTCACTGTATCTTTCTATGACCAAGAACTCACTACTCCAAGTCTATTAACTGACCAATCACAGGCGACTTAGGAACATCTTGCAACGAGGAAGGCACGCTTCCTAAAAGAAAAAAAGTAATGGAAAGAGGACAGGAGTTTAATTTCAAGATTTTTATGAAACAATAGAACTGTATATAACTTTAAACGGGCAGCTTCCACATTATAGGGAATTCAAGCGAGAGAGAGGGGATGACATTTCAAACCAAAAGAAATTAACGCGACACACCCTCCACCCTCCACTCGTCACCCCCCCCCCCCCCCTCACAAAAAAAAAATTCTCGTCCACCAACACAATTTGCGAAGTTCCACCAAAACGTTCGAAAACAGTCCTGATCTCTTCTTCAGTGATCGTCACTGTCTTTTTACACACTAGCTTCGATCAAGAGGCTGCAAAATCGCTCCGTAGATTGTTGGAAGGTAGTTTCTCCGGACGTAACATTAATATTCTTACCTTTATAGGAAAACGGTGACGTCAAATTAAGGCGCGGTGATAAATTCTGTCTGTCTGAAGAGAAAGACGAAGCATCCTTGTAATAATAATAATAATAATAATAATAATAATAATAATAATAATAATAATAATAATAATAATAATAATGATAATAAGTGCATGTACAAAAAGAATGTAGAAAGAGACATGAGAACGTAGCTAGAGCAATCCCATACATTTTAAGTGAAAAAGACCATTGCATGCTTGACATGAAGCTTGACATGATGCTTCGTCTTAGGACAAAGTGAACACAAAGTCAAAGGTCGCCTAGTGTGGTTTGCCGAACCAGGGTTGAGTGGTATATCACTCGCTTGCATTAATATTCCGGCAGCGACAAAATAGTCCCGCGGTTGCCAATTTTGAAAGTAGTTTTGAGGTCCCGCTTTCACGAGGGAAATCTTTCAACGAGATTTCTCTTGCTTTCACGTCTCTCGAGGTAATAAGATATACAGAGACATAACTTGGATCAAACCAAACGCAAAGCTGACTAAATGGTTTGCCGCTGAAGAATTCACCTCATGGTTGTGAACACAGCCGGATAAGTTTTGGGGGCGAAAGTTAAACAACGCCGACTGAACAACAAGGAAAACCACAGAGCAAGAGAGGAGCGAAAATATCCCACAATCATCTGCACGGAGCATAACTTAGACAGCTTTCCAATGATTGCCAGTATTCATAAGAATACGCAAAGGTTTTCTAACAAATCTCTTTATATACCGTGATCTTCCAACAAGGTTTCTAGATGGTACGATGCATTGAATGCCCAAACAAGTGATTTCTGGATTTCACTCCGCCGATTACTATTCCGGAATACGGACAATAAAACACGACCAAAACTTGCTCATAGAGGGTTTTGACCGGGTAGTAAGAACAAATACCTACTGTACCTACCTTCTCCCGATAAGCCAACTAAGCTTGCAGGAGTGTGAGTTGATCCAGTCACCCATGTTATTCGCTCTGGTCGCCGAACAGAATTTACCAGAAGAGGGGTTGATAATGTAGTGTGCATCACTACACTATGCAGTCCATTATTACTTGTAGTGGGTACAGAAGAGGTCTTTCCTGCTGAAGCGGGACCCGTCCTAGCTGCAAGTCGCTGCGGTAGGCTTGGGGTGGCTGCCTCCCACTGCGGTTCTTCAACAAGCCCAAGGCCTACACCGATGTCCATCGAAATGGGTGAGTTTCCATGCAAAGGACTGGTAAACGCCTGGTCGTGTTTGAATGGTGATTGCAAAAAGAAATTTCGATCGAGATAGGAAGATGACGAACCGGGCGGGCTTGTCACGTTTCGAGGTGAGTTAAATGAGAAATTGACCAGCTCATTCTTAATACCATCCTCTGAAGGTGAGGCCCCACTACTTGGTGTCAGCGGTGTTAGAAGAGCGGGCTCACTTGTGCGACTGGTACTCAAGTCCTCGCCTGTGATCGCTCCAGGTGTGACCTATAACAACAAACATGTGTAGTATTATACTCTCTTGATTTTCTGAAACGATCCAACATAAAACAAGCGTGGAAAACAAACGTGAAAGCTTTCTCTTACCCATAATAGAAATAACCTGAAAAGAAAGAAGCCATGCTAGGTCACTACCTGTCGGGGTACCTGATATTGGGAAAACAGCCTGTACACCAGGCCTTCCTTCAAGGGCGGGACTACTTTTTAAGTTATATTACTACTTTTAATGATCATAATTATTACAGACTACACCTCTCCCATAGTGCCAATTACTAATGTCGCAAGACGATGGGAACCAGGTCTAAATGCGTACCTTGTAGAGAGTTATATGACAGAAGCCCGACAAAAGCAGTTACCTGTTGGCTTTTTTGCGCCTGTTTTATTTGGTCCAGTCTGCTGAATAGAAGTGACGCGTCTGAAGGCGTTTCCGCAGCATTTTCTTCCCTTGGCAAGCTGTCCTCTGCACAGACCTCAGGCAGTCTCAAGGGTGTGTAGTGTGGTGTGGAAAAAGCGGATTGCTGAGTTAATTTTATTCTGTTGAGTCTCTGGATAAGCGCAGAGGTGTCAACGTCATTTGACGATGATAGTACATGGTTTTTACTACCTGTGCTCAGCTTGGTTGGGGGTTTTACATCCAAGGGAGCGACGGGTGTGTCACGCTGCTCTGAGAGAACGTTATGCTGTAGAGCTGGTTTTGTGACACTGGTGGTTGTGGGAGTAAGACATATACCAGAAGATCCAGAGACCATTTCATGTACTGAATTAGAGTGATGTGTAGGCGTTCCTCCACTCACAACAGTGTTTGGGGATCTGGCGACAGAATGATTAAGAGATTCATAGTGTTGTAGTTCTAAAGCGTCGTTATTTGATGGTGGGTGTTTGATCCGGTTAAGCCTTTCAGTCAACTCTGTTGTATCAAGCTTATGATGACTTGAATTAGAAACTCCCATCATCTCTGGAGTGGTGCGGCGGGGATGAAGTGGACTCCTAACTGGTGACGGTTTGCTAGCCGGAGAGGCAAGGCTGAAGCCGATTTCCAATTCAGAAGGTTTCGCCTTAGGCGGTTTCATCTCCAACGTATCTTTATCCTCTTGAGGTCTGGACCGCGCACCAGAAATATTAAGAAATTTAAGATCTTCAAATGGCGAATTGCTGTTCTCTGTTGGCGATCCATCGAAAAGTTCTGTTTTTTTCGAGTTAGGTGTCACTTGAATGTTGTCTCCGTTTTGACGAAGCAGCCAAAAGTCAAGTTTAGGTGACGCACCAATGTCAAGCGGTAAACTAGATGATTGTGATATTTGCTGTGTAAATACCTGACTGGGAGTAGCTTGTTGTTGTGACGTCATCATTTCCGGTGGGTGGGGCGAATCATCAAAGAGTGATTTTTTGACTGACCTTGGAGTAGCTCGGATGAATGAGAGATTAAAAGACTCATGTTCATTAACCGTCTCTTCAGGAGCTACACCAGGGGTTCGCTTCACACCAGACAGGTCAAAAGCTGTTCTTACACTCACTGGCAAGGAATCACGCTCAGGAGGCGACTCTTGAACGTACGAGGTTTTAAGTAACCTTGGAGTGATGTTGATGTCAGACCAACTTAGGTCAGCTTGGGAGGATGGAACTGTTGAATTTTCCTCAAAAATTGGACTTGGAGTAGCTACTCCTGACTGAGAATCATCAAGGATTGTTTCCAAAAGGCGCCCAGATTTGTTTTCACTGATAGGTTTCGTGAAGGTCGCTTCTAAAAGACAAAAAAAGAACGATAAAACGAGAACTGCTTTAAATTGTAATCTTAAAGGCAGTCGTATAGTATAAATGAGTTAACTTAGAACCAAATACTTTATGATCTGGTTATTAAAACAGAGTCTAACATAGACCGTGGTTTCAGACAATCGGTGGACATCCAGATCTGTTTCTGAATGAGTTATTCGAAGTGGTTAAACGTTTTCTAGTCTGCCATATATGCCTACAGACTGCTAACAGTAGACAAGGTTTGCGGTTGTTTTGTAAAATACCGGATTGAGTCTGAAAGTCCATTAGATACTAACCTTCTTCCTGTTTCGCTGGAGTTCTTGGTATCAGGTCTCGAGACTGAAAAGCATCTTGTCCTGAAATGTGTAGGAACGTTTGTACGTGAATAATAATAGCCGCAACGAGACGATAATAAAAGTCTCTAAATTGGCCTTTGGTGTGAACATGGTTCGTACAACTTCAAACAAACAAAATTCAAGGACAAATCACAGGTTTCAAGAACTAAGATAAATTCAATAAATCGGCATTCTTTGGCTCCCTTTTGATTGGGTTAAAGACTCAATGGGGTCAATAACGATTTTTTACTTCTTCAGCCATATTTGATCACATTATTTTATACTACTTTCCGTAACACCATGCTTTGGAAAACGACAACAGTCACTGGGTATGACTTGCAGTTGCATCTGAAAAATAAGATCGTTCACGCACCGAAACGTTTTGCGTTATCCGTGAGTTTTACAGGCTCTTAAACCGAGGATGAGCTAAATTTTCCTCTGCAAAATAATCTTCTTTCACAGAAAACGAGGTGGCGTAAACAAACTAAAGTAGTGAATTTCAAGGACTATTTAAGACCTTATGAAGAAATCAAGTACTTTTCAAGGACCTTCACCGAATTCAAGGATTTTTCAAGACGACTATTAGAATTCAAGACCTATTCAACATTGTACGAACTATATGTGAAAGGAGTTTCTATCTCTGTCGACAGGATTGTATCAGTTGGTGATCACATTTTACCCAAATATGAAACTGTAATTGTTCCACAGTTGCTGTAAAGAAAAAACAAAAACAACAACAAAACAAATGTGCAATAAAGTGAAGTTCCCTCTATTTTGATGTAGGATTTGGAAGATAACAAGAATGAAACGTACCTAAGGCACCAACAGGGTCCACTAATGCTTGAGCCACCTGTGAGAGTGGAGGAGGTAGAAGAGTATTATATGTAGCGATTGGAGACAAGCCACTATATTATTATAGCAGAGGAAGAAACATTCGCGTGTGTTGTTTTTGACACATCGCAAACAAAAAAGCGTATCTATTTAAGTGAACGAATGAATCTTAGGCTTTTGCTAATTCGAGGAGTTTGGTTGTAAAAATAAATCAATAAATATCATACAATGGGAGTACTGGCTCTAGATGAAGAAGTCGTGGATGACAGTGAACTGGAAGTTGTCTCATCCATGGCAACGGCGTCTGCTATCTGTAATGGCAAATAACACATAGGGATATGGGTTAAACGATCATGTAAAACATATACTTAAAATTAAATGGCTCTCTCAAAACATGACAGGAAAGGTTATTGAATGTAAAATGTTTGATTGAATTCATTGAAGAATCCTGACATTTAGGATTAACGGCTGGGACATCAGGCTACCAAAAAAGATAACATCAAGGGATAATCAGTAAAAAAAAGACAAAACCAGTTACAGTCTCCAGCCTTGGGTGTCTTGATACGCCCGCAGTACTCCCGCGGCACACCCGGGGCGCATCGAGACACCCGAGCCGGTTAGAGACTGAGCGTAGTTACTCACCTGATTTGCTAAAATTGTTTGCGGTTGAAGAATTAATGGGGATTCCTTAGCCATCCCTTTCTTTACCTCCTGACCTCTTGGGGTGACATAGTGCTTTATACGTGTACAGAAAAAAAGGGAACAATCAATCAAAAGCAAACTATAGTATCTCTTTACTTGATTTTCTTGTTTAATAAGAGACCTTGCTGTATGCCAGTTTACCCACCCATTGTTGGAAACTCCTAGCATAACTTTCGAGAGTTAACAAATGGTGAAGATAGAATGTTAACGCATACCGGGTACAGGACGCTTTTTTGAGTGTAACTTTTAGTTGGTTTCGTTTTCCTCTTTTGCGTCGACTTTGAGGTAATCGGTTTGGCAGTTGCACCCTAAACCAGAAAGACAAATAAAAGAACATTAAATAATTGAGTGAACAAAAAATCATAGAAGTTGGTCAGGTAAGGAACTGTGCGATGGTAATTGCTTGCCACGTGGAGTGGATATCTTAGTTCATCTCATTGTTTTTGTCACAATCTTAAGACGCAGTTACTGACTGTTTGCATTTTCAAATGAGTACCTGGGAAGCTGGTTGTACATGCCGTTTCGGTCGTGGAAGTCTTGAGGGCTCTGCATTTCTGATCCTCAAAAACAAAATTGAAACAATGTTAGCAAAGAAATCTCTACCACTATCTGCTTTCAAGTCAACAATAAAATAATGGCGGAAATTGTAGATAAAGACAATGCAGGGTATTATAGTAACATACTTTGCTTGCTTTGCCAAAGATTCCTGGGAATCTAACAAAACAAAACAAAACAAAAAATAGAAAGAAAGGATTCAATCACCAACTAAAGGATAATGGTAACTTGATACAAGAAAAAATGACTGATTAAAACAATGGTGGTAATACAGAATACAAGACATGTTAGTCGCTAGCAAATAATTTGATGGGTTACCTACCCTTACCACTCAACTGGTTTTTTTTGGAAGATTGGGTCCATGCTTGAATGACATCAGGGGTTGACACTAAATTAACATTTCAACAATCAGAGACTCAGCATATTTAACAAATAAATACAGTATCTGTTGAAAACTAAACCACTGAATTTTTTTTGTTAACTGAAGTGAAAAAGAGTGCTAAGTGTTGTAAACCTGTTTCTGGTGACATCCTGAGAGTTTCTTTAAATGAAGCAATTCTCTCTGCTGCTGCTGGTGTGTTAGCGGCTGCAAATGACACAGGTGGAGTAGGAGGAACAAGGCCAAGTTTCTGAAACATTTAAAAAGTACATGCGGAGTGATAATGCATCTTTTTTGCTGAGGGATTGGTTAAGTTGTGCAAGTAACAAAATCATCAACAAACTTTTCTTTTGTTTTTCTGCCCAGTACATAACGATCATATTACCTTATACAGCTGTAAGAATAATCTAGCAATTAACAATTCAAAAATTACATTAGAGAGATTACGATTCACGTTTACCCCAAACGGCAAACGTGAGTTTGTACCACGTGACCAAGTTTTCCCCTCAACTGTCGTTTGCTGTTTATTACCTCTACACAAAAATAAGTAGTTTCACGCCAGTTTTATCCATAAGAATTGTTCTGGACAGTTTTTACCTGCTTATTTTCTATTCTGAGAATTTCTCAACTTGAATCTGGCGTTTGCCGTTTGTCGTAAACCTGACTCTTAATCTCTTTATTAATAACAGCAAGGCAACTAAAAAGAAATAGTCACAACAGCAACGTAATTCATATACTAGATTCATTTGCAAGTACATTAGAACAAAATTTATCTGGTCTACAGAGTCCTCTTTTAAGTTAAAGATGAGGGAAAACAGTTGAGGAATGTACGTGCAGAGATGAAGAGTTTCTCATTCTCACTCACAAATACAACAGGTGCTTCATGATGTGAACTGTCCTGCTTCTCAAAGCTCTTATAACACTGCTGCTTCATTTCATGGATTGATTCCTTCATTGAAGGCATTGTCGCTTGGATTGCCTCCCTGAAAAAATAAATGAAAAGAAAATAAGTCGCCTGTCTGAAATGCCCTTGGAAATGATGTTATGAATGTTATGAAAATGCACCTCCTGCCAGGTACAACAACCCTAGTTTTAACTAATTTGATTAAATTTTATATCCTTTTAACAGTACAATATGAATTATGGATCAAAATATTATTAACAGGACTTTGATGAAGGGCAGTTAGAAATCAGAGCTAAGTTGCTTTTTAGAAACATAATAGCTGACAATGTAAGAAAATTTTATATCCTTTGTTAGCTACCATTCAACTTTGCCATGTATTTTAAATATTAATAATAATAACAATAATATTAGTGACAGCACTGATTCAACTAAAAGTACAAAAAAGCTGGCATCTGTGGTTAACCTCAGGAAAGAACTGAGAAGACAGAAGCTTTGACCATTGAATCATGGCAAAAAAAAAAAAGAAAAAAATATACAAAAAAGGTACATGGTTGTACTAGCAAAAATATTGATAATGATGATGATGATGAATGCCTACCTCAGAGCTGTGGTGTTTGCGAGATGAGCATAATGAGTATGCAGTGCTGATTTCATTACTGGACTGTGATCATCAAAGCCAGGAAGAGAATCTGAGAAGAAAATATGAAACAATAAAACAACCACCACCAACCTTAATCACATAAACCACTCCACCTTCTTTCATTGAAAAGGCACAGCAATGGATCAAATAAACCTCCACAACTTTTGTTTGTCAATGACCCAGTGTTCAATTCAAATGGCTGTATGTCAAAGTTCTATGGTATAAACCAAAACAACTGTGACAAACCTTGAGATAGCTGCTCCTTTATCTTACTCAGCGACAAGTTCCAGAGTTGAATGAGGCTGTTTGCAGGGAAAGGAAATCAGGGAATCAAGTTGTTAAGGACTTCAACAAATACCAAATTAATTCTCTAAATTCTTTCATCTCACCTAAACAGATTGACTTTCCCACTAACATAAGTGTCTTCAATATTTTTCTGCGAATGAATAAAAGAAAAAGTAAAATATCTAAATGAACACAAACTTTACACATATTCCTGTTACTCAAGGAGTTAGCAAAGGAAGGTGGAATAACAAACCATTTACCTTTTTTATTTCTCTTTCACAATCTCTCAACAGCAAGTCTGGAACCTGAAAATAACAAAACAGGAAATAATCCATCGCTCAAGTTAATAAATGTATAAATGAGACACACATTCAACTGTGCCACTTTACTCTTTAGAAAGTAAGCCACTGTTAAGGTAAGCAGGGCATTGTCACACCTGAGGGCAAAGGCAAACTTGAAGAAAGGAAATCACAGGACAACACTACCAGAAATTGGTCCAGAAGCTCAATGTTCAGACATAACTTACCTGTACAAACTCTGCAATGCTGTATTCAGCCTTAAAGGATGGGAAAAGTACATTATTGGCAGCCCTAACCATTTTGTGACAATGAATACCATTCAGGTGCTCATTTCAATTAAAAATGAGATTTTATATTGAGAACTTGGCAATTAAGGTAAGTATATAGAGTAGTCTACTGAGGCCAAATTGATTATCAATAATACTGTTTTCCACTTACCCTTGGCTGAAAGTCAGCAGCATCAATTTGATACTTGTTTGCTTCACCCTGGAGCACTGAGTCTACTATACTTCTCTGTTCAGTTAAAAATACAAGAGAAAAACAATTAAAACAAACTTGGCATACACATAAAGCTTATCATAAAAAAAGTGTGAACAGCAGAAATATTTATGGAATGTTATTGAATGTGTAGTGAAGAAAAAGCCAATCAGGGGTGAGAAAACAACACTGGGAAGCACAGTGTAAGTATAGTTTGTGGCTTTGATGCTTGCTTGCATTCCTGGAATGAAGAATCAATATTGTGTTAGTGCTCACCACTGCATTGTACTCTCCAAACAACATTGTACTAATTCAGGCACACGACCATTTGATCCATGTGAAAAGTAACAGGAAGAAAAAAGCTGAGCTAGAATGCAAACTTGAAACAAAATTTTACATCATATCATCTGCCAGGCATACCTGAGGTGACTGGACTGTGTAAAATTCTGCAATCCCCGCCCACAAGTCACGAACCTATAGATTACACACACATGAAAATCATTGGTCTGAAAATTATGTTCATTACAATACATCTACATACCTTCTACATGCCAGTTCACGGGGTTTTGTGCATATCGGCATTAACAGTGGCAAAAATGAAGGGTGATATGTACAATATGTTTTTCTGGTGGGGGGGGGGGGGGGGGGAAGACACATGCACAGGTTGGGAAGACACATGCTTGCTTAAAGTTCAGCATTTCTTGATGTCATCCACTCTTGCCTCACCTGTTCCATCAGCATGACCAGCTGCATATGCACTCAATGACAAAGTTGGGCTAGAGTTAGGGAAACTGGAGGAAATGAAAGGATCATTTACAAAGTAAGCCAAAATGAGAGGGCTGTCTCGATGGTGTTAGCCCCAAGAAAGATGGTTTGCTGCAAGTGTGGTGAATAGTTTGTTAACACTACTCTGGTGTGTTCATTCTCATCAGTACTAGCTCTTTACCTAATGCAGAAGATTTGTTTGCAACATCAGCCTGGGGAAAAGTATTTAGCAGTTATTTAGAGTATATGAGAGCAACGTCATCCAACTTAAGCAAGTTGGATAAAGATCATCAGGCCAGGGCTACCTGACCATTAAGACTCACAAGGGGTTGCACCACTACAAACTTGGTGCCATTTGGAGTATCCAGTGCACCAGCCACATTTCAGAGAATTTATGGACCAGATTCTGCAGGCCTGGCATAAAGTTCACAATATGCCATTTGGATGATGTTCTGATTCAGGGTGTTCCCCTGTGGATCTGGGGAAGGGTTTTAGGCATTTTCAAGAACACAGTATCATCATCCAACTTTACTTTCCTTCACTGGGCCCTCATTTTTCTTAGACACTGGATTGACAACAACAACATTCATCTCCTGCTGCAGAGGACAGATGTGATCATGAAGCTTAGTGTCCCACAAGTGTCAAGGAGTTGAAGTCCCATTTGGGACTATGCAATAAAAGATTACATGGCATACTTCTGCCAAACCCAGTCACTACACTGTACCTCCTCAAGGAGAGGCATTGGAGGAGGACAGAGGAATGTGAGAGCTATGAAGAGTTCTCTGATATTTAGAGCAGTTGCTCAGTAACTACCCAGGGAGCCTATTGTTTCACAGGTACTTTCAACCTGACGATGATCCTTGTGACAGTCATGCCAAGTATTTTGTGGACATCTTGAATGTTCTTTGGCTCAAACAATTGGCCAGGGAGCTACCCACAGGACAATTTATTACCAGGTCTGAGAACTCAATAATCAGCTGTGTCAGGATTTGCGACCCAGTGTAATTGCTGATCACTATGACACTGACATCATTACCCTTTACATCTCCATATACCTCACTTTGTTCACGAAATGGTAACCTTTATCAGACTTCACCATCAGTGGGCTTATGAGGCTTTCAGGTGTTATCCATGCAATCAAAGTGGGGGAAAACTGGATAGTGCTTATATTTAACTTTGCTTTGTTTTGATTTTTTTGTCAACAGATTTGACATGACTTCTCTGATAACAAGCTCATGTCTTGAGCCCTGGGCTTGATGTGAGTTGTTCCACAGGTCAGTACCTACAAAGATTGGCAGTAGCAAGCTTGTTAAGATGATTTTGCATTACTTTATGTTTCTGTAAGCTCTTCTTTTTTTGGACAGTTATGTTTTGGTTGAGAATCTTGTAATGAAAGCACAAAAGGGAAGTCAACAAAATGAAAAGTAACAATTCCTTAAGACTAGCGAAGAACTTAATACCTTTTGCAACTCCTGAGTCCTTTTCAGTGCTTCGACCTCTTCTTGATAGTCTGTCTTCACTCTACAGATTACAGTAACTAAACCTATCAGTACAAATGGTACATGGTACAAGGTTACTGATGACATGTTTATTCTTACCCAATGGTTGTTCCTCGAGGTGCTATCATTCCATCCATTTCCATGACAAGTTTTTCAAGATCACGCTTCTTTTTCATCAAAGACCTGAACTCCTTTGTGGACTCCCTAAGAGCATACCATAACACTGACATAAGATTTCCCTATTTATTGCATAACAACTAGGTGTACATGTACATGTAAAATGTACGGCCTGCAGCCATTAATGACAGTCCTGCATGTTACATATTGTCTGTACCTTCTTCCCTCAAACATCAAAATTTTTTTCAATTGCTCTTTACTTACATTGCAAACTCTTTCCAGTGATGTTCAACTTGCACCGCTTGTTGTGTAAACTCGAGAAATCTAATGAAAAAAGCAGATTATATGTGTACCTACAGTGCAACCAAGTATTTTTTATTTATTCTGTGTTTCAGCAATGAATAGTCAATAATGACAAAAATATTCAGTAAAAAAAAAAGAAAAAAAATTCCTGTTTAATCTGAAAAACATTGATATATTTCCCCATGTGAGATGCACGAGACTAGAAATGCGGAAAACATTATTTTTTAATCATTTTACAAAAATAACATAAATAATTTTAAACAATATTTATTTGGAAGTTTGGCTTGGTTTTTTTTAAAACAGTTTTTATTGAATTAAAGACAAGTTTTAATATGTTATTGAGAACAATCACTAATTAAATAAATTAGACTATATTTGAAGGCATTATTACTATTAGGGATGAAGCGTTTTAATATACCTGTAGCTATTCCTTTGTTCGATGGCTTTATTTTTTAAAATGATTACCTCTTTTTCAAAACAATATAATGAGCCTCCAGTGCTCTTGACATGACTTGTGTAAAGGAATGATTATGGACAGTCTTGGTTGGAAATGTAGGGATGCTGATTGTTTTGCCTAATGGGAAAAAGCCAAGAAAAAAGCAAATAATCATGATACAACTGTAGAAATATTCGATAGTTTTTTTTTTTCCTCAGAGATGCCTTTATAAGCAATCGGCTTTATGATTTATCATTTTATAGTAACCTTGCTGATCCAGATAGCGAAAGGATGTTTGATCATACGGGCCATATTAAACAGGAAATTATATTTAATATTTCAATAATGGACTCACCGCCATGGCATTTGAAAAAAATTTTGAAGTATTTATCAACCTTTTACCATGTTATTCTAAAACAATAAATGGCAGTACAAAAAGGTACAAAAGAAAAATAAGACTTTATTATGTTCAACACCTACCATGATCTCGGTGCATGACCTTTGTCAGAACATACAATGACAAATGATGAAGAAAGGCATAAAATCGATCTCCTGTGCAAGGTATAGAAGGAAATTCAGTATCAGGATCACCAGGTTCTTACAAATTTTAAGGGGATAAGCATCAACTGAGTGTTCACACAAAAAATGTCAACCATTTTTCAAGGACTTTTTAAGGACTACATTAGATTTTCAAGGACCACCTACTAGGTATATAATTTCAGAGATTCTATAAAAATACACATTCCCAGTCTATTCTAATAAGGATTTAAGGCTTGAGCTGTTTGCTTCACCAACTTCTCTACATTTTTCAGTTCACTTGTCTTAAACTGATAGCTAATTATTGCATAAAACATTGAGCACTTTGTGTAAATAACCTTTAAATTCTATGGGCTATAATTCATATCTGTCTTGGACAAGCAAAAAGCATCAAAAAACTCTTCTCAGGCCACTACATTCAAAGTTGAAGAAAATCAAGGACTTCCCCTAAAATTCAAAGACCTTTCAAGACTGTGCAAACCCTGATCAAAGGGAGGGACAGAAAAACACATTATACTGGGAGGTTAACAATTTAGGAGCTGCTGTGCTGCTTACACTGTTCATATAATGCACATCATTGCACAGTGCAGGATCAGGTAAGTTAACGCTTGATACATTAGAGAATCATAAGAAGGTTTTTTCTTTAGAAAGGAATACATGTGCTTTAATAAACCAAGGGCCTGGGCTGTCTCTAAGATTCAAGTGACCTGCTCATAGTAGCTGGGGGAAATCCTCAGTGTCCAGCCCTTAAAGACAGCCCAGTCAAGAGTATATCAAATACATCATTCAAAAATGTACTTCAGAAGTATCACAATCACATACATTGTATCACTTCATCAGTTAATACATTCACAATAAAATATTACACTGACTAGCTTGTGTTGCTATGAGTGATAAAAAGGAGACGTTATTGATGTGCAACAAATTATGAGAGGTGGCTATGTTGTGGTTCAAATTTGTCCTTGGTTTAAACTTAATTTCCTTTTGTCCCAAACTCATTATCATACATTACCACACCCCAAAACAAAAGAAAATAAAATTTAAACAAGGGATAAAATTGAACCACCACAGCTATATATGCAGTCTAAGCAAAAATTAGATTACAAAACTCCTGCACATAAATCTTATGCTGGTACCTCCAGGAGAGTGGAAGAGAGATTGAACAATTCTGGGTAACCTTGCCTCTGGATCTTCCTATAACAATAATTATTATTACAGAATAAATGAATCAATCACTTGCAAAGGAAGGCTTGAGGCATGAGTTCATTTACTTTGTCTGTAGTATTTATATTACGGTTTAATTTTATCCTTTGTTTAATTTTTTTTCTTTTGTTTCAAATTCATTATCATACATTACCATACCCAGAAACAAAAGAAAATAACACTTGTACCAGGGATAAAATTGAACCAAAACATATACATGTACATATAGATACTTTTTTGAAGGGCAATGTGAATTTGTCAATTATGTTAATGTTATAAAAAACATGTACCTAACGGTCCTTGACTATAACGTATTTGTACATGAACTTGTTATAAGAATGTACATTGTACTGTATGCGCTGTATAGTATTGTGATCAAAATATTTGATGGAGTACATCTTGCACTGCACAGGTTGTAAAAACCCAGTCAACTTTACAAGTCAATGATAACAACCTAATTACAACTTGCAGATACTAAATTAAAATACCTTTTGTATTCTGGACACCCAGCTGAAGCATACTTTTCTAAACTGTTGCTCAAGCACTTTATCTCGAACAGGCCAACAATCTCTGTGTTCATGAGAAAAATTAATGTTTTTCAAGAACGAAAGAAAAAAAATAAAACAATGTTGACAATAACTTTTATTGAGGATCAATTAACTCCTGATAGAGGCTTTCCAACATACTAGGTTTTCTGATTCACAAATATCACATTACAATCATGTCTGCCTTAATAAATTAGTTCTTACTTTGGTCATGATTAGTTATGACGGCTAGTTTGGCAAATGTATTGTGACAATTTGATTGCAAACAACTAAATTTATAACACCTGAACTCCTCATAAGCCAGCTGAGGATGGAGTCTGGTAAAGAGAAAATGCATAACAACCTCCATGGCCTTCTTGTTTGGCAGAGCAAACATGTCTCTGAAAAGAAAGATACACAAAGAGGTTGATGGCTGCTGAAGGATACATTGTATATCCACATAATTGAAGGGGTGCTCAGAGGATAGCTTTTCATGTACATCGTACACAAATGATACAGTTGATTATCCCCACTTACTTTAAAAATTAAATGGTACATTATTTTGTACCTTGACTATCGGGGTACTGCTCAAGAAGGAGACTTCTCCTGCTAGCAGAGGTCAAAACCAGGGAAAAGAGGCCTCTGCTGACAGGGAAGGAGGAGACTTGAGGGTGCCTAGGAATGCAATGTTTCAAAAAAAGATGAGGCAAGGGATCCCAAGGCAAGGTTATCTTCACAAATCACGATGCATTTTTCACTGGTTTGAAATTCGTACATTTTAAATAGGTGTTCTGTTCACATGGAACCAGCTGCTTAGCTGTTCAGAGTTCTGTGTGAAGAGAGGGAAAATATTGAATAGTACTGTGTGAATGCAGGGTGCGATCATCCAGTGCCAGGTGAACTTAGCTATGTAGCGTATCCAGGGTGGAGATGGAAGAATTCTCCGTTTACTACGCTAAATTCTCTGGCTAATGTTCGGTAGCCTATGACTACTTTTTATGTTAAATCTTTCTCCTGCTACTAGAATTCGTAATGAAGCCTATGATGTCAATCCTGATTTCTTCCCAGTAGGCTTTGAGCCTTTATAAGCTTGCTTTTAAAAAGCTATCCAGTGTGACCTCGGTGTTTTCAGAAGATTAGGCTCACACCGGTTATACGTTCATGCTAATTGCTGTTTTCATTTACAGCAAAAAGAAAACAACACTTTCCTGTTTAGCGTACTCGCACGTATGTACGTAATGTTTACACTGCCTCGATCAACAAATAACGTCTTCAACCGATGATATCTTCAACTTGTCAGAAAGCAGGATCCTACTTTCTGACCATTTGAATAAATCATCGGTTGAAGAAGTTATCGTTGAACACACTGACGGTCTTTTTATAATGCTAGAGTTATCTTAAACTTGACCTTACCGATTAAATACCACTCGGTATTTGGACTCCATTTCTGCAGGGTTAAAATCCAACAGCAAAAGATTGGTGAAAGTGATCTCCCTCAAATCGAGATGGTTCGGCATAATCCCTACAGGTTTCGCCATACCCAAGTCGTTCATGGTACTTAAAAAAGAAAACCATAAGCAACAAGAGAAGCAAAAAACATCTATAACGTAGAAAATAAACTCAAAACAATATATAACTTTACAAGCGAAGAATAATGATTTCGCGCCACAAAGCGAAGCCAATTTCTACTTAGATACCAGCTCAGCTCGGAAGCTAGGGACCCAAGAAGTCTGGTATCCACTGTAAACATGGCGGCGCTGTTGTGCAATCGTGTCGTTCCCTTTACACGTATATTTGTTAGAAATAAGAACGGCAAAAGCTTATTTTCTGATGTAGCGACATCCAAAAGACTTTTAAACACCACCTTCTGGCGTTATTGCAGCCAAGGTGTTCATGGCGAGGATACAAAGAAGATGACCGAGGTTCCCGAAACTCAACAAAAGTCTCAGAAAGATTATGGCGACATTAACGAAAAAGAGGTGCCTGCTGAAGACGATCCTTACGCCCCGTTTCCAGATGATGTGAACCCAGTTACAGGGGAAAAAGGTGGGCCAAAAGGACCAGAACCAACGAGATATGGAGACTGGGAAAGAAAAGGAAGATGTATAGACTTTTAAAAGACAACAGTAATATTTTCATGTATGCTGCTATTTGTGGCTGTATATACAGATACTGCTCTGCACATGAACAAATACCGTGTACTTTACGACTTTAAAGACTTACATATCTGATACAACTGCTGAAGAAACTGATTGCAAACACAAAATGGATCAAAATCCACCAATCACAAATGACCTTTTGAACCATTAAAGTATTAAAAGTTTTGTTTCCTAAGAGGTGCGTTAAGATGATTGACGGCAGCAAAAAACGCAATCGTCAGTAGGCTTTTGAACTTCAGAATTCAGTGGCAAATATATCGTCAAAGGTCATCAAAGTTATGTAATTTTGGTTAAAACAACAAAGGAGAAGTTAATAACAACTTAACATTTCTTAAGCACACTTAATCTACAATCAAGGTGACAAGATGGAAAAGATAGGTAAATAACAGGAAGACAAGTGAAGAAGTATGATGGGAACAAGAACAAGAAATATCACTGTTTTAGTTTAGAGTGCAAACCTACTGATACTTACACTGTCCCAGAATAAATGCATTTATTTCATGTCATAATAAAATAATTCTATTCATTTGATTTTCTGCTGTTTGTAATGAGGCAACCAATTACCTAGACCACCTGGTCCTGCCAGGAGCGCACTGTCTCAGTTTCTGCTCCTCTAATAAATCACCCGAAAAAAGACATCCCACTAGGGAGCAGGGGAGCTGTTTACAGACAAATCTTTAAAAAAATAAAATAAAATAAAAAACGTTAACACTCAATTCCCGACTCTAGTGTTGGGGTGAAGAGGGAAAACAGGGTGTTAATTTATTATGCTCTACTTATATTTCAGATCTTTTTCAGAAAGGTTCGTTATTCCATTATCGTACCCTTAAGAAGGGCATTGTTCCAATATTCCATCTCTAGTATTTCTTTCATTCTTCTTCTATTTCTCTTCAACACACAAATGACAAACAATTTTCATTTAGAACGTCCCAACCAGGAAAACGGGACTACCTTTTCAGAATTTTTGTTTGTCCCAAGAATTTTCCAGTGGGACAAACCAAAAAAGCGTTTACCATTCACATCCCAACAGAATTTCAGGGAATTTGTGGTAAACAACCCATGTCATAACTCGCCCAATGGAAAGGAATCCGGAAATTTGTGTTTGTGGAATCTAGAATCCAGGAAAATTGTGCTTGTGGAATCCGCAATCCTAGGCTATGGAATCCGGAATCAACTCAACGAATCCGGAATCCCACTTAATCCAGAATCCAAGTTCCACTGACAAATACTGGAATGTAGTACCTGGAATCCGGAATCCAGAGCGTGGAATCCAGAATTCAAGACTGTCCTAGATTCCTTTACATGGGTCGACATCCTTAAATCCAAATTTGGAAGCGGTAAGGTTATAGGGATTGACGGGATTGATTAGATTTCGTAACAGTTTTATCAGCTTCCCACAATCCAATGCGTGCTACATAACAATCAAAATGGCGGATTGGGGTGAGTTAAGATGCACATGGCCCGGAACATCACAAGGATTTTTTAGTTTTAGCCTGATTCCTTTTCTCTACCTTTTAATCGTTTAAGATGACGAAGATTTTGAGCCGCAAGAGTTTGGCGTTAAACAGTCAGACAAATGGGAAGGAGAAGACGAAGATGACAAGGATGTGAAGGTAATAATAACTTCTTTTAGCATCGCGATAAAAAATTTTTGTCATTCATTTATTCAGCTGTACACCAGTACAGGAAGGACTTGATTACATGTTTGATTCTTAGGATAACTGGGACGACGATGAAGAGGAAGACACAGAACAGAAAGCAGATTCAACACAAACGGAATCCAGTAAGAAAGGACTTGGTATTTAGTAATTACTAAAATTACTTGTAATCAGCATAATTAATAATCTAGAAAAAGGAAGTGTACGGCTTTTGTCGCCCGGCGCAACACACGTGGTCCAAAAATAATTTTTCCTAGACAAAAATATATACATGATGGGTCCATTATTATTGCGGTGAGACTACGTATGTGAACCATGTCTATAAAATACAGTTAACAAAATTACACAAGGTAAGTCTATTTTTTTTAAAAGTTTCAAGTCAAGTTGTAAGTTTATTTCGGTATATTTAAAAGAAAATTTACAAACTGCTCTACCCGCAATTAGCTGATATAGGCGGGTAGGGCAAAACAAGGGTGCATTACTTCCATTGGGATGATTGAGATTAGGATCAATGATCTGAGATCACTCAGTTAAATTATAGCAAACCAAAGAAACCAACAAATTCACCTTGGGAAAAGAATCGTTGGTTCATTTGATGTACTATGATCTGAGTGAACTTTGATCACTCATCCTGATTGGGATCATCCCAAAGGAATGCATCTGTAGTTCCTCATGAATTGGGACCAGAGGATTCTGTTTGTGGAGACACCAGAGTAAAAGGATCTGATTTTAACACTAGGACCATAGCAAGGCCAAAATAACTTGACTTGGGGGAAGCAAGTTAGCCCAACCAAAGCAACCCTGCCCCCAATAAAAAATTTCCATTAGCTAATACAAGTAGGTCATAAGGGGTACCAAGATGTATGTTAAGTAGATACTTATAGTGTTGAATTCGTGAGAATTTTCATTGATATGCTACACCTCTATGGCATACCAGGGGGATACTAAGATATGGGTGAAGATAATTTCTATGCGTGTGAAGAAGTGCTGCAGATGCAGGTTTTTGTCACTGAGGGGAGAAGGGAGGGGCAAAAAATGAAAGTCTGAATAAACGTCTCGGGGCATGAATGCATATATGAGAGCAATGTGATGACAGTATGGCATATGAATAGAAATCTCAGTGCATTTGGGTGATTTGAAGGTCCATAGAGGGAAACGTGCTTATTTACACAGCACATGAAAAAATGGTAATGCAATATTTTATGTCAAAATTATCAAAAAAGACAGCTTTAAGAGGATGTCATTTTTTAAAAAAATTGCTTTGCAACAAAGGCTCTATTAATATTTCTGGCTTTTACACTTATTTTAGTCTGTCAGTATTAAGAGTGTGTGATTGAACTTCTTTAAGAATACTCTGTTTATATAGAGCCATGTGATTTAATTATGCTAAATATTGTTATGTGAATGTTTAAAGAAGTTCTTTTTTATTGATTTTTGTTTTTCATCCTTTCTATGTCAAATGGAATGTAAATAGCTCCTGCAGCTAATGTGAAGAAAAGGAAAACAATCAAACAGAAGATACTAGAAAAAGAGGAACAAGCTAGAGAAAAGGCCCTTAAACGTGAACAGGATAAAAAACTACAGGATGAGGTGAGATCTTTTGCTAATACTAGTTTACACATGTATATTTTAGTTATTTGAAGAATATGATTAAGTTAAAATTTATCAGAGTATCCAGAGAGCAGTGATTTTGCTTTCAAACAAGGAACAGGCAAATTTTGCATTACCACTTACAGATGTTTTCCTGTTTACCTACCGGTAATCGAAACATGTACCTTCTTGCAGGTAGCTTTCAAGTGATAATTGACTTTATTTCTCTTTTTAGGAGGAGGAAAAACCTTTAACAGAAGAGGAACTTATGGCTGAAAAGCTAAGAAGACAAAAGTAAGTTTGCTTTGTGGCCAAGTCAACCCAGCTCAACTTTATCAAATGGTGGAGGTGTGTCTAATACCAACTCAACAAACAGTGAAGAGGGGACCGGGGGCATATATAATAGGCAAGGGGGTATCTGTTAGTTCAGTTATGGTATTAACTAGCCAACACTTCTGAGGTATTGGTATTTACTGATAAGTTAGTTGCCACATCATCATGATTGGCTACCCAAGCAAGCATAAAGGATCTATCTTGCCTGCTCTGGATTTCCCTCTTTTTTTCTGTAAGATTAAGTTTTCCTCTGTTGATAGTATTAGTTCCTTTATTGACCAAGCTTGCTCAGTCAAGATTGTGGATATTGGTGAATCCGAGGCAATACTGACTCTGCTTTTGGATTTAACTTTTTTAGATTGGTGGAGGAATCAGACTTGGAATTAGCAAAACAAGCTTTTGGTTTGTTATTAATGTCTAATAGTGTTAATTTCTCTTTTTGCACAAGGGTAATTCATTGTTGTGTTATGTAAATGTTCTACTCCTTCTTATTTTCTTCTTTCAAGGTTTTCCACATTGAATTAATGCAGGTTAGTGATATCACTTGTTTAATCCCTAGGTGTAACGGATGATATACCGGTAGACACAAAAAGTATAGATGCAATGAGTCCTAGCTCAAGAGAAGAATTTGTCCAACTCAGTGACTTAATTGTAGGAAAATTAACAAAATATGAGGTAAGGATTGCGTGAGAATCTTATATCTTGTTGTTATCGTAGAGCACTCATTAAAAAACTGTTTGTTGAAATAATAGGCATTTTGCATTTGTTGATCACGTGATTAACTTTTGGTAAAAACAAAAACAGTTAGCTTTTGAACAATTTTGTCAGCATGAGATGAAAGAACATTTTAAAATTAGGTAACCTGTAAATTTTCAGCCATATATCTCAAAAGGGGTGATTGCAACAGTCACCGAAAATTAGAAGGATTTGTATGAGGAAAACAACTTTTGTCACCCAGTCACATTTGAATAGTTTTCCATACAAATCCTTGTAAATTTTGAAATTTTCAAACTGTCGTGAAATATTTCCTTAAGCATTACAGGGCTCAAATCTCCTTTTCATTCGTAACAGGCACTTTGAGCCCTTAAATGCATAAGGGAAAGATTTAATGATAGTTTAAAAATGTCAGAATTTACAAGGAGTTGTATGGAAAACCACTCAAGTGTGACTGGGTGGTAAGAGTTGTTTTCCTCATACAAATCCTTCTTATGAGATATACACCTGAAAATTTACAGGTTCCCTAATTTCAATACACTCTTTCTGCTCGTGCTAACAAAATTTGTCAAAAGAAAACTGTTTTCATGTTTACTGAACGTTGATCATGTGATCAACTAATGCAAAAGGCCTATTGGTAACTATTAGTATGTTTAACCCTTAATCTGACAAGCACTGATTATTCCGTGCATATGACACCGTGGACAAAATGCCTCTTACATGAAGGGAATCGTTCTCAAGGCAGCTTTTAGCCTCATTTTCATGTTTGACCTGTTGTTTTCGAGTCTTCTGAATTTTTTTCACGTAGTTGTCTTTGATATATCACTTGAATTTCCCAGTTTTTCATTGAACTTTCAATTTAAATGTCCTGAAGGGTATTTAGAAATGCCGTTTTGGTACATCAGCCTATCATTGAGTCATTTTTCGCTTAAAATTGCTAAAACATTCGGAAAGGGATGACAACATGGCCAGGAGACAAACACGATCTTACACAGTAAATATTTTTTTTAGAGCCTGAAAACAACAGTTACACTTGTAAAAGTTCTATTAAATTGACCCCTCCAATGAAAAAAAGATATTTATTTACTAACTTTCTTTGTTCTTTTTCAGTCTTGTACAGAGTATATTCCATTCTTGGAAATGCTGTTTAGAGATTTATGTGCTGGCTGTGAGTAAAACTTGTGTGAATATATTTCACTTATCTTATACAATCTCTATCCTTAATGTTCAGTTACAGCCTGCTGTAGGTGATAAATTAATGAAAATGAAATGTGTTTTTATTCTTCTTTCAGTGGAAGCTGAGGATGTTAAAAGATTAGGCAGTGCAATAAATATTTTGTCATCAGAGAAATTAAAAGCCCAAAAGGTGAGCCATATATCTGATAATAGAAAAAGGTAAAGTAATATAAGAAAGGGGAGCAGTTTCCTCCCCCACTTTTGACCTGGGTTCAATACTGAGCGACAACATCATACAGTTTATGTGTGTTGAATTTGTTGTTGGTTCTCTTCCTTGCTCTGGCAAGTTCAGTTTGTTTGGGTACTCTGGCTTTCTCTTCTCCTCAAAAACCGACATTCTAAATCCAGATTAAATCTAGAAATTGTTGCCAATTAGCCACAGGTTTCGCAGTTCTTTAAACTGTCATATGACACCTTCAATAAATAATGATGGTTTACCTTCAATCAGCAACAAAATTGCCAAGACATTGTACTAGAAAAAGGTAAGTTCAGAGAACAAAACAATCCGCACCCCTCCCCTCTCCCCTCCATTCAAAGTTGGGGTGTTTGTTGTTCTCTAAAAGGTAGCTTGAACAGTGGCACAACATTACATGGAGGGAATGAGGGAGGGAAAGCTTTATTTTATCCTTTTGAAGTTGTTCAAATGTCTGAAAAGTCCTTTATGGCAAAGTGCCTCAACTAATTTTGTTGGTGATTGTTTGTCATTAGAAGTATTGTCGCTGATAATGTTATTCTTCTTTGACTCACCATTTAGATATTTTTTTGCAGGCCAAGAAAGGTAAAAAGTCTGCTAAGAAAGCAACTTTAGCAGGCACCAGTGCCAAGGCTGGCAGAAAAGATGATTTGGATGCATTTGGTGGAGGAAATTATGATTACGGTGATGAATTTGATGACTTCATGTGACACTGACTTGGACAATCAAAGAGAATAAAGTGAAAATTAACAAACAATACATTCAAATTATAGTATTGTTTGCTGAAAACTTTAATGTCAACACTGAGCTAAGTATAAACACTTGCTTCACTTAGTTCATGGGACAGAGCCTGTAGCATGTTAGTGTGCTACAAATGAATATTTTAAAAAGTGACCCTGCTAATAGTGAATCTCACTGGAAAAGCTTAGCTTCCAAATATTTAAGTTAATAATCCAGAGGATTGATCAATAATTTTCAGAGTAATGTTATGTGTCCCAGAACAAAGATGACACTACTTTGGACATAGCTGATCATTTTTAATTGAACAGAGGATTTGTCACATCTGGCCAGAACTCTTACTCTCTCTTCTCTTTATGATGGACACAGCTGGGACCAGTGCTAGGGGTCCATCTCTGGGGTGTACCCAGCCTTTTTTCAAGGGGCAAGGAGGAGTGCAAAATGTCTGAAATGGTAGCTCACAGGCTTGGGTGCATGTACTAGTCGTTGGAAAACAAGCTCTTGTTAAATATGCCATCTTAAAAGGTATAGAATACCACAGTAACATTTTGAAATCTCATGTGCAAAAGCAGAACCCCCTTGAACTCTCCCTCCCCTTTGTACTCCCCTGATCTTGTAGAGGTGTCTGCCTTAAAGAGAGTCAAAGAATGTGACTGAGAAATGGCAGGGACCAACTCCAAATGTCCATCATGTGGAGTTGGGAGAGTGACCCTTTTTTGTGGGCAAATAAAAGTAATCATATTACTTTAATCTGCTGATGCTAGTTGAATAGTTTCTGATGTTAATAACTGGTTTTGAAATCTCAAGTTGGACTTTACTTCATTTGCAGTTACTTGTGATTGCTTATCTGGAGATACTAAGGGGCTCAGAAGGGGTGAGAGGGCAGCTGAATTACATGTATCTCTTCCAGTTTTCACTCTGTCCTTTTTTCCATCATCCCCAAATTGAGCTTCACATCTTAGAAGAGTGTGTAGAGGAGGTAGAGATGGACCTACTGAAGAAGCAGGTCTTCTTTATTTTTGGTCGTTTTTGATAGATGAACAACACTTTAACTGTTTCCAGACCCCCTCATGTCAGGCCAGATGTGATAATTTGCCTCAAGTCATTACAAGATACCCATGTTTTCAGACTTAGTAATGCAAAGAGAAGCTATGGAGAAAATAAATCTATTTTACTTAAAATATCGAGTATAGTTCCAATCTTTCCTTGCTTTTCAATAAGAAATCAAGAAACCTATCTGAACATAGTTTGGAAGCATGTTATCTTATTCTCATCAACAACTTCACTTTGTCAAGACGTCTAAAATATAGTCTTAGTTTTCTATGAAATCAATAAAGTAAAGTGAACTGACTGTTTGTGTGTAGTTTATATCTGAAAGCTCTTAGTTTAGTTGAGAATGATCCTGACTTTTGAAGCTGACTTTTTTCTCTTTATCAAATTAGTGGGAAACAGTACGTTTTTGTTCATTACTTTGTTTAGCAGCTTTGACATGTTAGAGAACATCTGTCACAAAATTTAAAGTTGTAATATTGCAACATACAAATGCGATCAAAATATTAGTTCTGTAAATTGGAGAAACCCTAGAGGCAAAAGTGAACCATAAAAGATGTAAGAGATAAGCCAATTAAGGCTAAATCTTTTAAGATGCAGAAAGTGTGATGTATCTGTTGTAAGAACAAGTTATGCTTAGTTGACCACTGTCAAGCTTAGAAATGCCCATGTCTCTCAACAGTTCAAAAGGAAATGGTAGTTTCTTGTGCTGTGAGGAAAAAATAATGTGACACCCAATTCTAAGCACTCCTTTATTTTTGTGTAATGTCTTTTGATGTTCACAGAACTCGACAGTGCAATGGAATTCGATTCCATTTTCTTCTGTAGCATTCATTGCTGATATATAGATTTCCTCTGGTGTTGGAAAATCAGTTTAGAGTTGTTGAAAAAATAAGTCATCGACAGAAAGTAACTAGTCACTGGTAAACTGTTTTAATGTCTTAAGGTTCATGTTTAACATTAACACCTCCATAGCTATAAAACATGGAAATGTCAAGTGAACATAATTTTTTAACAAAATGTCTTAACACATTCTCGTAGACTTAGTGACGAGACAATCCTTGGAGCATTATCATAACAACCGTAATAAAAGAGACAAGTTCTGTTTTTATTATTTACTATTTCTTTTTTGCATATAACATGTTCATGGGGTTTTCTGGGGATTTCATCCATTCTTTTTTGAGTAATTGTTTCAGTTGTGATAACCGCAAGTTAGGATTTTCTTCTTTAAGCAGAGGAAGTTCACGCTCTTCATAAGCATTATAAGCAGCTTTCATTCTCTTTTCTGGGTGTTTATCCACAGGTGTTTCAGCAACTTTTAACACAGCTATAGCATCTTCCACAGAGCGTGCTTCTACAGCACCTTCTGCTGCCATCAATGCAGCTACCATCTGGTTAGGATTTTCATCCAATAGGTCTTCTTTCTCTTCCTCTTCTTTTTTGCCTTTAGCAGCAGCTGCAGCAGCTTGTGCTGCCTTCCTTTCACGTTCAGCTTGTATAGAAGCCACTGTCACCTTTGTAGGAATACTGCTAGCTTTTGACTTTAATTCACTCTCCTCTGCCTTGAGAGCTTCCTGATTGGCTGCTTTGCGTTGTGTTGCATCAAGACGTTTACGCTCTTTATCCTCCTAGTGAAAAAAAAGAAAAAACATACTTAAATTTATTACATCCAGTTTAAAATCACTGGTCATCCTTGCAATCTGATTGGCTGAGTTTCAGAGGTGTGATGTATTTAGGAATCTAACTGCTTTTTGCTCTAAATTGCATCATGTTGCCCTAAATATCATCTTTTCTGTTTAACAGTATTTTTTAAAAAATTGACTTCTGGATCAATGACGTCAATACTGTCTAAAATCCTGTTGTCGGATGATTAAATTGGGTGAATTCAAAATGGATGTAATTAAATTGGGTGGGAGGGGAGGGTGGAAGGAGAACGTCAACAGAACTGCTTGCCAAGGCCCAGCTGGATAGCGCCATCCTTTGGATAAATCACTATCCAGTGGAAAAGTATTATCGGAAATTGTGCTATCCGTTGGATAGTGTCATTCACCATTTGAACACCTGGGGCCTGGAGCTTAAGTAGTGAGGGGCTTGAAGATACATAGTAACTTGTTTGCTTGGCAGGCAGATTCAATCTTGTTCTTGGCTTCCAGCCAGTATACCTAATGGGCAACTGTCATACAGCTATTTCGAGAAAGGTTGTTGGAAAAAGTGTGCACGCGACAATCCCGAAAGGTAACATGGGATATGATCAATACACTGTTCCTGACACAGTAGCTGTTGAACCTACTTTTGTTGCTTTCCTTTAGCACTCGTAAACATGTGTGCATGGTCTCTCGTGCCAAATTTCTTTGAACAACAGTGAACTCAAAACCACCCACAATACCTTTCGGGACTGTCGCGTGCACTTTTTCCGACAACCTTTCTCGAAATAGCTGTATACATGAGCTTAACTTTGTGATACAGCTGTAATTTAAATGAATTTGACACTGGTAAAATCTACGTGTAATTGCTAATGACTAGAATTGTCAAAGCCCTATTTTCGTTTTTACTTTTTAATCTTTAGTAATTTATCTTGAGCTCAAATTTAAGCTTCTGTTATATATGACCGGCAGGCTATTTTAAGTCCTAATGTTACGTGTCTCCCGAAACAAGAACAAGGCAAGACGTGTCCTCTAGATTTTCTTCAGGCAGGTAACATTTCAAAAACACAGCTGACAACAAACTAACCTTTCTTTGCTGTTTTCTCATAACATGTTTGTCTTTATCTTCCCAATATTTATCCTCTTCTTCCTTCTCCTTCCGCTCCCTTTCAGCTGCTTTTGCTGCCTCTTTACGTGACCTAGCTTCTTCAGCTTTTGTATTTACCCCTTTAAATTTCTTAGGCATCCTAAATTCTGTTTTTGTGGTAATAAATTATGAAAAAATGCTGCTTCTACAATTGACAACACTTCAGCTTCGTGCTGGTGCAATAACAGCTTTGTAGCCAGGCCTCATAAGGCAACATGGCGGTCCCAAGACCAAAGTTCTCGGAGCTGAAAGTCATAACTAGGAACCGACTGGTGGAAATTTTGGAATCCGTAAGTAACTGTAAAGAAGAAAGCAATATTCAGGGCCAATAGATTTTCGCATGTTTTTAATGCCTGTTGAGATCTTTAAGTAAAGCCTGGTGTGTCTTAGGTCTAGTCAGTGTATTTTCAGGCTAATTAATTACTTTTACTTTAATATTAAAGCTCTATAATTTCTGGTTTTTGGTGATGCTTTTTCAAAGTATATTTGCTTGCCTTTTTTTTGTTGTTATTCCTTTTTTATCCATAACCAGAATATAACCCTAAAGGGATGTGAGATATATACATACAATACATGTTTACATTTAATTTCAATTTCTCTTGGGAAACAGCTGACAGGTGTACAATAGTGCATTTTACAGTTACAGAAAGAAACAAGGCTGGAATTGATCTAGTTTTGATACAACCCTTCTGCTTTCTCATGTAAATCTTGTTAGTTTAATGCTAACTACAGTCTCAGTCAAAATGGTTGGGACACTTTGGGGTCTCCTTGTCCCCTCAATGTTGGTGTACAAGATTTGGTGACCGAACTGCGATAAACAACTTTGAGAGGGACGAAGGGAGCACGAGAAGGGAGAAAACAGCGTTTGGTTAAAGTGTCCCAACGATTTTTGTCTGAGACTGTGTCGGGGAGGAATTTGAAGGTGTGTTGACAGATACGGGGGTTAATCTGTAGGTCGGTCACAAGCGACGGGCTTTTTGTTTGTTGGGCGTCCATTGTGTTTCGCGAACGTTTCTATAGCAGTGAACTAAGTTATTTGGGCATAACAACATAACACAAAGAATGACCAGTTGGCAGAAATTTCTTGGGCAGAGTAGAGTATTGGAAAATAAAAGGAACTGAGTGTGCACTAAACCGTACACAAATAGCTCTCTAGTGGCCGATTGATAGCGTGACTGAATATAGCACGTGCATACTATCTACGTAAGATTCAGGGTTTTCATACACGGAGAGGCGCTCCAATGTGCCACATTTCTAGAAAAAATGTGTGGAGAATAATAGAGAAGGCCTCTTTGCCAAGAAAGAGTGTAAGAACAAGGCTCAAGGGGACGCCTTTCTAACTTAAGGGCAAGAGGCGAAAGACAGCTGAAAGAGCGATTAAGCGATTTCGGGAGAAAGGGGCAAACTTTTCCTCCAGATTGGAGGAAAATGCAGCAAGCCAGGATTATTCCCAAGACGTATCAGCGAGAACAGTATCCCGCTTTCTAAATTCCTAAAGACACTATTAACTACAAGCGCGTAAAAAGGGTGTCCAACAATAGTGTAACTGTTTAGTCCGACGCCAAATAGTTTCTTAATGATATTCCAGGCTACTGCTGTGAAATCGACAACTTTTTATAAGTTGTTTACAACATATGTTAATTTGGCCTTGCGCCAAATGGTGACATCGGTTCTCATTCTTTACCCCAAATATACACCTTCCTGAATAGCTCTAAAACAAACTACTGTGTTATAAATGTGGGACTTGAGGTACACAACAAAAATCATATCAAACGAGGACACTACCTATCCTTACAACCTCCAAAAAAGCATTATACTGGACGTGTACACGGGTCACCGTACATTAATTCAATTAAGATATTTAATATAAGTTTCTTTCGGCGAGCAATCGTGTCACCATGATCAAAGTTTTAATAATTTGTCTTACATGTATCAAGGCGCTATAAACCTTGGCTATTTCAATTAAGTGTGAAAGTACCTTATCCTTTTCTTTCTTAATCCATTATATATACCAGAGAGGTCTTAGAAAACGCCCTGGATAGTATGGTGACCCGTTATGGTGACCCGTCCAATCGTGTCTCCACCGGTACAATATCGTTAGCGGCAAGATACACAGCCTGCGAAATAATGCGCGCAGTTTTGACTCATCCGTTGTTCAGTCTTTAAACCCAATACATAGAAAGCTTTTTTAATACCTTGGAATGTTGTAATTAAAGAAACAAAGACTTCTTTCCTCTATTAATTGTCTTCTCTTTTTCTATCCGTGAAATCTCTAATGTGTTTCCCGACAAAATGGCTCCGAAACGTGCATATACCTGCCTAGCGATTTCCCGCCACTAGAGCCAACGAGGAGTCACATACCTAAAATTCCTCTAAAACACAGTCTCAGTCAAAATGGTTGGGACACTTTGGGGTCTCCTTGTCCCCTCAATGTTGGTGTACAAGATTTGGTGACCGAACTGCGATAAACAACTTTGAGAGGGACGAAGGGAGCACGAGAAGGGAGAAAACAGCGTTTGGTTAAAGTGTCCCAACGATTTTTGTCTGAGACTGTAGTATTTTTCTGTCAATTTTCATAGGAAAACAAAGGAGGTTTGTATCAAAACAATTAAGTCAAACTCAGCTTCACATTCACTCGAAGGCTAGGGTACTAAGCCCACTTATGTTTAATGGTCCATAAAAAATCCAATATCGTATGAATGATGTGGGTCAAATTATGGGAGCCTTGATCTAAAACAGGATTAATCAAGTTAAAATCATACGTTTCCCTATGTAGGGTATTAATTAACAGACGGTAGAAAAATTTCTTGAACTAGGCAAAAATGGACATGTCAAGAATGGGATATCATTTTCCATTTTAAAGTGGGATACAATTTATTGGCCTTGGACATCATGCTGTTATTTACATCCATGTCAGGGAAGACAATTGGTTACTCTTGAAAAATATATGATTTGGGAGCTGGGTTGATTTCTGATTACGTAACGGCAGAGCCAGTGCAAAAGAGATGGTCTCCACAATTTAGCTCTTCAGAGATTGGGATCTCAGTAGACTCTTAAGATGATTACAGGAATAGCTGCTAGCTGAAATCAAGGAGGGTTTTCAACATGTTACTCTAGCTATATGGCAAGCATCTGATACTTAGTCATATGAAAGAATGGTGAGTTGATCGGTCAAAATAATAAATTATAAATGCTGAAAATGCTGTGAACTGTAACTGCCACCCTAATTTTTTTTTTTTTAAAGTAAATTTTTACATTTCAAAATATTTTTTTCTTCTCTTTTTTGCTAGGTACCAGAAACCAAAGACCTTGTGATTGATCCTCAGTTAATGAAACCTTTGGACCATTTCACGGGAGCATCATTCCTGAAGGTCTTTGTTCTTTAAATTTAAGTGTGGAGAATTTCTGCTTTTAGTTAGTTTAATAATGGACACCTCACTAAAATAGACACACAGAGTTGACCCCTTCCATTCTTTAGTGATCTTGATCACACCAAGGAAGAAAGGAAAGAAGGGAGGGAGGGGAGAGAGGGGGATGGTGAAAGTTATTTGTTGAATTAAGAAATAGGGGGTATTTTATAAATTATTAAGCTAAATGATAACAATGAAGCCAATAAATTGGCAGTGGAAAACTGAACCACTTGGTAGACCAAAAAATGTCGCTGAAGTCAATAAAGGAAAAAGGAATAGAAAAACAGATACAGTGTATGAGAAGTTAATAGACAAACATGCTTTGTAGATTCAAACCAATCAATTTTATGTCATAATTCTGTCTCAGGAACATGGGGTAAATAAGATCTTTAAACTTGAAACTGATCGCCTTGATGTTGGTGGAAACATGTAAGTTGGTAACGTACAAAATTTTAGCATATTTGTTTTAGTAAAATTATGTTTGTCCATTATATAACAAGTAAATATTTATGAGGGAACAGTCTGTATTGTTGGTAGCTTTTTTGTTATGATTGAAGGTAAATTTACTTTCCCACCTTCAGTTGCAATTAACATAAAAGATCAAAAACAATAATTATTATTGTTTCCAACTGTCAACTGCCTGAGGACAAAAAGACATAGCTTTACACTTCAATATTTGTAGGAGAATATATTTGCTGAGACCAGAGTTATTGTTAACCAAGTATATTGCAGGTAAGAGGAATTTTTTTAATTTGAAATCTGCATGGGTGCCTAACGTAATTTGTGGAACTAATAAATTAGCGTCAGTGCTTTCATGAATTTTTCGCTTCACTTGGTATGCCAAGAGATTTGCTGTCATAATTAAATGAGCTCTTGAATAACCCCTGCTGCCATTTAAAGATATTGAAAACTTCATTATTTTTGAGAAATCATTGGTGTAGAAAATTCTGCATCAACTCTAATGCTCTTTATAACCACAAATTCAAAATTTTCTTCTCCACAGATCACATTAACAATGACAAAAAAAATGGGAAAAGCAGATCATATAAAATTGTGTTTGTTCCTAAAAAGGTCAGTGATATTAGTCTAGAAATAGACCATGATTTGGAATAATGTTACGGTTCAATGTTGAAAAAATAACTCAGGTCCTGACAGATTGCTTCTTATCAAACTTACATGCACAGTGACTGTGGAATAACGGTACTCATTCATGCATGCCATTCTTAGAGGTGGTCAGTTGATATTTCATATCCTGCAGTAAACATTTTACAATGTTTTAAAATTAAACTAAATTAATTTTCTTTGGAAACATTTTCAAAATTTGGCGTCCATGGGGATGAGGGGGATGGTGTGGAAATAGATATCAAGTAGATATCAAGACTGTATTCATTTGTTCAAAAGATGGATGGATTTTACTTATCCAGTGAATAACGCAAGTGGTTTATTCCCTAACACTTGTTTAGGGCCATCCAGCTTTTGAACAACTGGGGCTAGTTGGTGTGGTTATGGTATTGTTATATGGTCATTAGTTTAATAGAAATGTTTTATTTTCAGTTATGTGTGTGTGAGATGATTTTGGAACAAGAAGGAGTGTATGGAGGTGATGTTACAGATCATTTTACTTAGTATGACCTCATTTTTTCTCATTTGATTAATTTTTTTTTTGTGTGAAAAAAGGAAACCTTACTAATTATGTCGTTTTTTCATTTTGGTTGCATGAGCTTTGATGTCAAAGAATTGTATATTAGACCATAAGTTTTTGGCTGGATGAATTTACTGATTATTACTTTATGCGTCAAAGCAATATTGCTTAATTCTGCTAAAGATGTACATGTTCAGCTAATTAACCCATTCGCCCCTGAACCGCCCGTAACCGCCCGTGCGGATCCAGGTCCTTTCTACCCTTTGTGACGTCATCAGTTTTAACGGTCAAGCACAACTTTCTTCGCTAACTTGTGCAGAGTGAAGAGATCTTTCAAACCATACCAGAATGAGCACAATTCAGTCAAGGACACCGGAGAAAGAAGCAAAAAACCACGTGACAAGGACCTGAAAATCTCCATGAAAATCTTGTTCCATTACCCACCTACCTTTCCTTTCACCTAATCCTAAGATCCTAAAAGCTTTCCTAAAAACTCTTCCCACCAAAATGAAGCCTACTAAATGCCCAGCAAGAGGAAAAAAAAATGAGGCAAGAAAAGCGAAAAAAGAAGAGAGGAGAGAAAGCGAAAAGTACAAGTCAAGACTGCTGTCGAAATTTTGCTTTCTGCGCATGCCCAAACTTTGCAAGCTGATATTTTGCATCTGGATCAGAAGGCCGCCAAGTGTACGACCTGTAAACCGGTTTGTGGTAAGTTTTAGCTCTTTATAGCACGACAGTGACCAGAAAACCACTCGACTAGCTTCAAAACGCGTTTTTCGGCAAAATCTCCAGGAGCGAATGGGTTAAATTAAATAAATTTAAAAAAAATATCCACTTTTCTACTTGTTGAATAATCAGCTTGATGGGACATGAATGTGGTTCTTGCATGAAACATTCTTCCCTTTGAAGAAAACTCTGCACCAACTGTCAGCCAGGAATTAATTGCCATGTTTGCTGAACTCTACCCACCAATAGTTATGAAAACTTGTAACAAGTAAGTTTTGTTCCCTTTTTGTCAATGGTAAAGGAATAGCTGAGCCTACAAGTGACCATTAACACAGGGAATGACTTTGGATTTCAGATTTATCTTTTGATGAATTTAAACTAGAATTTATACCTTTGGATGAAGATGTGTTGACTTTAGAGATGCCTAGCTTTCTCAAAGACTACTTTCTTGTAAGTACACGTTATATTTATCTAGTGGGTTGCTTTCAGTTGTGTCTACAGTCTTCAGTTTTGTTATTTCATGATTTTTTCCAACATTACCGATGGAGATGTAAGGGGGATTTTCTAATATTTATTATCAGTAAAAACTATTCAGATTCCATCATTGTCTTCAATGAAAACATCTAGGTGAGTGGATGCACATAACAGCTTCGCAAGATTAGTTACCACTCACAGGTTAGACTCCCTGTCAGTGTCTACCTTGAAGGATACGGTCTGCATTCCGTTAGAGTGTTTGTTTACTGACCGCAGCTCAAGGCATGAAATTAGGCCAGACATGGAGGAACCACAGGCGTATCGTTCCAAGCCTTTTCATGTTAATTTTAGCCTGTGTGGCAAGTGTGAAAGGGACAAGGGGTAGAACATTGAGGAGGAAAAGTGAGAGAAGACTCTCTAACTCCCTTTTTATTTTTAAGCCCCCCTCCTATGTTAAGGCTACTGTTATTAGTTTGAGGTAACTGATATCCTTATACCTAGCACTGGCCCCTTATTTGAAATTGCTTATTAGTCATATTTTTTCTGATTGTCTTTTGTTGTTTCAGGAGGGTGATCAGACATCTGTTTCTTTTGTGGCTCGTTCCATTGTCACATTGCAACAGCTTTATGGTACAATACCAACTATGTATGGATTAGGAGACTGTGCAAAGGTGTGTACCAACATGTTGGGAAAGAAAACTTAAACTGGGCTGTTTGGGCTTTAATTCAAGTGAACATGTGGTGGTCGAAGTCCTTGTGCACATCAGGTTGTTTGACTGACAGCTAGTGATTCTCAAAGCCGTCCTGGTCATCGTTGTCAATGTAGTACGTTGTAATAGTTGTGGTTTTTGTGTGCACTGTGGTTGTTGTGGTCTTCGTGCATGTTGTGTTTGTCTGACAGCTTTATAGAACATACCCAGCCTTCTATGAGAGTTGCTGGCTTGATCCGGCTCTGCTGCGCACGATATGTATTAATTTCCTCATTTTTGTTTTCCTTTGATGTATTTTGACCATACATGTTGCAATTTGAAAAATGAAGCTCGCTAACCTTTCTGTCTGCAAAGGTACATCAAAATTGTAACGTAAACAATTTTGGAAAGAATTAACAGAGATTTTTCTTCAGCGGGGAAGTTGCTCAAAGTGCCTTCATCCTGTACTTCAGGGGTTGATTAATATGATTTTTAACTTGCAGGTAGTGGCAGAAATAACCAGAAGCATTTTAGCTGAGGAACCTAACCCTGTGGATGGATGCGACATCAGCTCACTGATCCTAATTGACCGTGGTTAGTTGCTCAGTCCTAGCCTACTTATCTGGGTCAACAGATTCTTAAGTGTTGTAACAAGCTAGCATAGCATAGGCGGCAAAGCAGTAGTGTTAACTGGGTGCAGAGTAATAAGCAAACAGTGTGTGTGGTGGTTTCTGTGTACCAAAGAATGAGTGGCGCACACAACTGTGGCTATAAATGTCTTATTTCGAATCATTTTAAAAACTGGAATGCATTTTCTTGGACTGAATTTGTGGAGAGAAAATAGGGGTGGACTATCTTAACTTTGCTAGTTTGTCAGATTTTTCAAATGATTATAATTACCTCTGCTTGTAAAATATAGAGGATATTACATGGCCACGCAGGGATACGAGTGAGCATGTATGGCCCTAAGCAATGTTTCGCAAAAACATATGCGGCTATTCAATCTGGTATAATGCAAAGGACTCCTAAAATGTAGTGAAGGACTGTTTTGTCCACAAATATTAAACTGTACTATATTTAGTCAGATATCCCATAAAGATAAAGAAGGAACTAATTTTGCCAATTATTTTTGCTGTATTGTCTTCAAGGTGTTGACTTTGTTACACCACTGTGTTCTCAAGTCACTTACGCTGGAGTGCTTGATGACACCTTTGGTATCAAAAGTGGTAAGTTAGTTACCCTAGAAAAAAAAGGTTCTAAACTGTGGTAGAAATAAAGGCGTTTGTTTTAAAATAAACGGCGGTGCAGCTTTCTCTGTGCAGGTGTAAAACCCAAAAATTTGGTTTTATGAACCATGTTTATAACTTAGTTTCCCACTGTAGAAAGAGTCAAAGCTAAGGTTCGAAGCGCCATCTCATATCTGAGAATAAATCTTGTACCGAAAGGTCTTGACCGAGAAGGCCTGGGAAGATGCCGTTCAGGCCTAGGCAATAAGAAATCTTTTTTGACGAAAAAACACTCAAGGGGACTCTCTCCCCGCAAAAAGTTTTTTCAAGTTTCTATTTTCTGACTTTCTTTGTATTTGACAATGATGACATGAAAAGTCATGTGACGTTTTTATCTAATGTTTTTTTCAAAAATATGAATCTAAATCGCTTCCTATTACTTAGACTGATGTTGCCATAAACGGAAATGCGGGTAACGGCGATATCTGCGGATCCGCATGCTATGTAGGAATGTGCGGAGTGCAACAAAACCTTACACTGTCACGACGGATCCAAAATTATATAATGAAGAACATAAGATGATAATGTATTTTTTGTTTTTATATATTATTTTGATTCTCACATATTTTTTCCGTGGATCGAGTTAGTTGTAGTCCGGCCGTTTTGTCTACAGGTGTTGTAGAGTTTGGCCCCGAGGTAACTGGAAAAGACCAAACAACAAAAATGTTGCTGAATGACCAAGATCAGGTGAAACAAAAAATAATTTAAAAGTTTATAACTGCAGAAACCTGCCCGCGATCTTTTTTGAATGGACCACTCTCAACATTTTAGTTATCGGCTTTCCAGGGCGTTAGCAGCGTTCAGCAGATAGAGGGAATAATTTCATATACATGCTCTCATAATATATTATCATACATTCTTATATGCTATTTTTTTGGTAAATGCTCAATGCTGTTTAAACTGACAACTTCTAATTTTTTTTAACATACTTTTTGGTTTTGATGAAAGGTTTTCAGCGACATACGGGATCGTCATTTTTCAAATGTGTTTGGTTATCTCAGCCAGAAAGCGAAGGATGTTCAGTCGGGATATGATGTAAGTACAAGTTTCTGCCTGAGTTATCGTGTTAGAAACTACATTCAATTTTACTGTAAGCGGAAAACCAGATAGAAATCTTCATGCCTTAGCACTGATCGTTTTTTGGAATTGTCGTTTTTATTCCAATAGTTTTTGGATTGTGTACGTCGACACAGATAACTTGTTTTATTTCATACGATGAAGTTGATTCAATTTCTTCTATTTTGTTTGGTTGGTAAGGTTGAAGAAAAATATCAGCTGTTTGTGATGTTGCAACAGTGTGATTATGCTGTCTTTGCAACTCTTCTCTTTTCTCAAGAATGTCTTCTATTTCCATTCGCCATGCGCGACGCTCCTTATATCCGGTTTTAGGTTTCACCTGATTTTTTCTGATGTTAAGCGTCTCCAGAATCGCCGCCCTCAGTTGACGGTTGAATGCGAAACAGTGGAGAAATGGATTCACAAGAGAGTTTATCTGAATCAGCAGCTCTGACCAACGAAAAAAGGAGCTTGTACGTAAGAACGGAACAGCCATTCCAAAGAAAAGTACTGTGAGGGAAGGAACGTAGCACACCAGCAACACAACTGTTAACATTAAGGTGTTTTTGGCAACGGCATTCTCGCGTCTTTTTCTGATTTTTTCAGTGTAGTTCATTTCAGTATTAACTCGCGTGCGCATTCCACGATAAACCCTGATATAAAAATACATGATTAAGGCCACGCATACCGCCCCTGGAAGAGTAAAGATAGTGTTCAAGATTTGTAAATACCTGTACTGCACCCCAGCGGCCTTAAGCATACGCCCCGGAGTTGTTGTTAACAGAGCTAACAGCCATGCCACTATTGCCAACTTTTTTGTCCGGTTTATACGGAAAAGAGCGTTATAATGCATCCACTTTGTTACTGCCACATATCTCTCCCAAGCGATCACAGTCAGATGGTACAGTGATGTACAAGCAGAAGCGTATAGTACCAGCTGATTAGCAAACGCTATTTCACAAATCGTATGACTTAAATCCTTACGGAGAAGTAGCACGTCTAAACTGATGCTTAAAGGCATTGAAGCAGCACCAACTAACATGTCAGCTACCGCCATGCTAGCTAACAAAATGTTCGAGTTCGTTTGTAATTCTCCTCTTTTCGATACTGCTCTGATAACCAGAATGTTCAGGAAAATGGTCACAGGACAAGCGATGCCCGTAATGATGGAAGCACTAAGAAACGTGGTTGAATCGCTTAAAATCCATGTAAATACTGGTTGGTATGGACAGTAAAATGTTGTAACGTTTGCTGTTAAATCTATATTTTCAGTGGACATCTTGATATCAAACAGAATGGGTCATCACAATAGTATTAATAGACAGTTAAATACACAGATCGCCTACCGGTCGTTTGTCCTCCTTCTTACTAGTAATTAGGTGGAGAAAGTGTGTTTACCTTAAGTAAAAAAATAACAGTGGTTTGTTAATTGGAAGCTTTATGAGCAAAACCAGCAAATAATAGCGGTAATCTTTTCCGTTCAACTTTTGCTTTAAATTTCGAGTCTGAACCTTGCCAGATGATGCTTCCGTTGTTGACGCTTTTTCGAAAAGTTGTCTTGTTTATGACTAAAAGAAAAGTTTTCCGCTGTTTGTATAGCTCTAGATAAGTATATTCTAGATTTTAGTTCTCTTGTTTTATTTTCTTATAATGACGCTCTGGCGATAGTAAATGGAATTTATTCAGTAATTAGAAAAGGATTTTGAACTGAGTAATTGAAAAAGGAAAAACGTAAGCTTTTGGTTATCTGGTAACACAACGACACAGAAATGCAGCTGTCAAGTTCAGTTACTATTAAAAAAAAAACCACTTGTGCTACGATTTAGCATTTACATGGTATAACAGTAATAAAAAAATGACATGAGAATAAGCAGCAAAAATACAGACGTCACTGTGAAAGTGACATGCGTAACCCATGAAATCTGAAGAATTTAACTTAATTTTTATGCAGCTTACACAAAAGTGCTGACATGTATTTCCCCAAAAAATGTGAATTGGCGCGGATAAGCAGAGAAAGATCGCGTTCCTTTCTTCTTTCTTCCACGCGCTAGAAAAGCAAAAATATTTCGCGATACAGAATTACTTTATTTTAAAATATAAACAGTCTTAAAACGGAAGTAATTTTCCTTCTCAATACTCCAACTAAATTACAAAATAAGATCTCTCCATGTCCACACCAGAGTTGATTCATTTAGAAAACGTTAATTTTCCTTTTTTTTTACTTATTCCTCATCTTTTAGCTTAAACCGTAGCTACCACAGAACGAAAGAGTGATTCGTGTTCCTAAAACGTTCAAATTACTGCTGCGGCCGTTCTTCGGATACTTAACCCGTAATTTTTCATTTTAAATTCAGTGATTGAAGTCGGTTGAAGAACAATTGGGTATGTGCCAGCATGTTTAAAGGTCTTAACCTTTTTTTTTCCATCAGTGTAAGAAAAAAAAGTGCATGGTTAGGTTTTTTGTAACCGCCTCGTTTGCTTAACGCACCTAATCGATCAATTAATCAATCAATCATTTATTTAGCCTTCGCCATACACGCAAGCACCTCTCAACGTCGAAAATTGCTGTGTTCACGTTGCGCACACATTCAAATAACATGGTAAAGAACCTCACATGCCCGGTACACCATTCACACAAATTTCTGTAAATAAAATTCGTGCAGGTGGTCTAAATAGTACAATTAAAAACACGTTGAAGTGTTTGCTTTGAACTGATTAGGTTTCAGTTTGGTCATTGTTTTGATTAAACACAGAGTTTATTAAGTCAAGGCTGGGTCCGCCGGCGGCGGCGTTTTCGTGCCTGTAGACGTCTCCTTTAATGTTGTTTTTAGTTCAAAAAAACCTCGTGATTTTGCAATCTGCGAGAAGCAATACCCGATGCGAGAAGGAAGCACGCGTAATATTTGTTCTCGCGCGTGTCCTCCTCTCTTCCCACGCACACTTATCTTGTGCCCCATGCATCGTATGCGGCTGCTTCTCAAGCCGTCTGCACTAGGACTGCTAAACTGTGACTTGAGCTAGCTCCGCGGTAATGAAGAAAATGCGGTTATTGTTATAGAAACGACAGAACCTGTCAACTGTGTCAGAGGTGAAGAAGTTTGTGTCTGATGAACTAAGAGGGTTGAGGGATCAACATAAGGGACTGGTGATACGTAAGTTGAATGTTCACTCAAACCTCCTTAGTACACGGAACACTGAGCACTGGGCATGGGCATCACAAGGTGTCCCGGCGTAGTACCAAAATACTAAAGTAATAAAATATATAGGACATTACCATCGTCAAATTAAACATTTATAACCGTCACAAAGCCGTTGTCCCGCGGACTGTGTCTATGGAAACATGCAAAAGTTGCTCACTTGTGCATTTTTAAACAAAAACCGTCCTCTCCATAACTCGTTTGATGCTAAAATAGTCTGAAATTGACGTCTACAATTCATCCTTTCCAGCGTATTGTAGCGCTGGGAACATCGGCATGCTGTCACTTGAAGGTCTCGTTTTTACGTTCAAAAAGGAAAGGCTTATCACACCACGCAGTTGACAGTGAAGTGTCCCTATTAGCGAGTTTGACTTTCTATGAGAATCTGTTGATTGGGCAAGAAACAAGTGTCCATTGTCAGCATAACTAGTGTCCGTATTCAATGGTCGAATTTAGAGAAAATGTAAGGGTCTTTCCCAGGGACAAAGAAAATTGTCCGTATTGACTGTATATAGGATTTAATGGGCCGAAAACAATTGTGGAATTGCACACATTTTGGGCAACCTTCTGATGAGCAGTTAGGACATTCATATATTTCCATCGACAACCATTATTTGTAGTCTGTCCCTTTTGTTGATACATCTGACTTGGCCTTTCAAATTCTTCCAGCTACTGACTCACTGACTGGCGGACTCACTATCTGACGGACTGACTTGAGGGACTGTCTGTCTCTTTAACCAACTGACTCACCGAATGAAGGACTGTCTGTCTGTTCGACTGTGTGATTGACTGACGCCTAGTACCCATGGTTTGTAAAGAACTTCCTTGCCAGAAAAGTACATTTCATACAAATTCTTTTAATTTATACCAGATCATTTTCCCGGCAAAAACTAAACCTAACTAAAACTAAAATTTCCAGATATTGGTGCGTGCGAGACGGTGCTGAAGACTAAGACGAAGGAAAACTTTGAACGGCGGCTTCGCGCAGAGCACAGTATGTAACGTTCATGGTCATTCATTTTGCTTTGTTTGTGGATAAAAATAACTTGTCATGGTTTGATCCATCAGGTAGTCCTTTTTAATTGCTCCTTTTTTGTAGTTGGTTATTTGTGTAGATGGGTTTTTTGGCGTCCAATTTCATTGTATGCTTTAGAAGTCAAATAAAAAAATCCTGACTGCGACCGTACAGTCGTAGACAATTAGCCTGTAATTAACTGCATTTTATACAATATTGAAAAATATAAGAAAAGGAAGAACTTGCAACTTGTTTGGGGAAATGATGTAGGAAAGAATACTGAGTTTGAAAATATTTCCTCAAAGGTCGCCACTGCTAGTTTAGAAGTATCGCGTTTCTCTTACAGACCGTTGCGGACTCTTGATTTCTGTACAGTTTTCATAACGGATCACGAAGTTCTTTTGTTAGAACACGCTGCTAAACGGCATTTATCAAAGAGGTTGTTTTAAACTTCAGTTTGTTATTTCTTCTTTGCTGGTATGAACCTTGACAGTTAATAGCCAGTGAATATCTCAGAGTAATTTTCTCTCTTTATTGTTATAGATATGCTAGAGCTGATTGAAGACAAAGAGGATATTGATTATATAGAAGAATGTATCATAAGACAGGTTTGCCCTTTCTAACGGACTATTCAATGCAAACAAAAGGACGCTTTTGCCCGAGGTCCGCAACTGAACACTACCAGTTTAATAGCAATACGTGTAATTGCAAGAAGTTTTATAATTGCAGTGTGTTAATTTAATTAACCATCTGTTTATTACATGTATTATGCTGTCAATAACTTCCTCTGGGTACGGAGTCCTTCCACAGAAGTGGTATAGTCTGTAGGAACCGGTCTGTAGGCCTTTTTTGCGGTGGAATCTTTTTACCTTGCGGTGGACACATAAATGGTGATGAGGTCATAGCCCCTTTCTTTTGTCCTTATCTCAGGAATAAAATGCGGCGGAATCTCATTAGGATAAGGCCGTGTGAGGAGTTACGTCACGACTCAGTGGTTTTAAATAACAGGCGAATTAGCGCTATTTTATCGTCAACATGAGCCTACTAATGGATAATTTTCTACGCTTTTAGTCAACCAACAAAGAAGCAAGACATTCATTGACTTAGCAAAACCTGTCCAGCGGGTTAAAGTACCATGATCTTGTCTGTATGAGATTCCTCCGCATTTTATTTAAAACATAAAGACAAAGGCATGGACGTGAATGTGTTCCACCGCAAATTAATGAGATTCGACCACAAAAAACGCCTCACTTGGTCCCTACTATACTACGCGCCACAGAGTAGTTTGAAGAACAAGACAAGTTTAATGTTTGTAAACTCATTAGCGTTACCACACGAGTTCCTCAAAATAGCATTTCAAAATCAACCCAAGTTTTATATTGTGAAATGCTGAAAAGCAAACTGCATCGTGCAAAAGTGTTGCTTAAGAGGTTTTACTTGAATAGTCACACCATAGCATTGTGTTCGCAGACTTAAATGTAGCAGCAACAAAAAGCCTGGTTAATTTAGATTCTTAAGTGATATAAAGTAACCATATAATTTTCATGGTCAACAGGTGAATTCACCGAAAACTCTACAACTATTGTGCCTGCTTTCTGTAACGCGCGGTGGTAAGTGTTAGGAACGTGGACAAAGTTGTTCGAATCTCGGGATGAATTTGATAAAACTTTTGCAAGTGTAATATAGCAGTGAAGCAATAACCATACTCCGGCCTGCCTTAATTAAAAAGGGATAGACTTTAAAAGATCTTTGCTCATGTATATATCTGTCGCAACCGTTCATAGATAGGACCCCTCAAATGCGTACAGTTGCACAATTGTAAACGAGTCACCTAACATTTCATTACAGTATATTTCCGTAACGTTTGTTCACTTGACATCACACTGTTTTAGAACCTTGTGAACAGTTCCGTTTAAATCTCTTTATTACTATTATTACTTTTTAGGACTTGAACCCAAACTGCATCAAACCCTAAAGCACAGATTCCTTCAGGTGCGTTAATACATGTGCAGTGCTTCTGCTGTGTTTCCAACCACTCGAGTTCGGTTTTATCGTCTTTCATCATCACTTGTTGTAGAAACGCAATATGAGGTTAGTTCGCAGGGTTCGGCAGTGTATTCCGACTTTTTTGAAGAAGACAAAATAAAACGTGGTACAAAACGGAAAGATAGTTTGCAACATGAGTTATTTAAGTAATCAGAATTGTAAGCGAGTAGTGTTTAATTTGCCCAGGAGACTTCGTCACAAACTACTGTCCTTAAAGATTGCTCGAGAGCCGGCTCTGCTTTGTGCCTTACAGCAGAACCCTTTGTAACCATGACATTCTCATGGATACATGCTATTTGTTTTGTGCTTTCTCAACTCACTCGATATTCTTGCTTTAGGTTTAGTGTGAGTGATATCCATATGTGGTAGATTCCCAGGTAACAGTGCACTGTTGCCCTTTGACGTCAGAAAATTATGGTGGGAAACAATTTTCCGTGTTAGATACCACGTGATCTCGAAGGAGACAATGAGGGAGCCTGTAAATGGGGGAAAAATCCAGCTATAGAATTGTTGGCTTCACACTAGGGACCTAGGTGCACTTGAAGTGATGTTTTGACGTATTCATCACGTGGACGCGCATGCTGGATGGAACAGCAAACGGTTTTTCGCAGTGGTTTCTCCCCCTTCGTAGCGTAGCGTCCGGCCTGGAGAAACCACTGCTTGCAGGGTAGCCCTGGTGAGAATTGGCCTATGAATCCGAGGTTTTTAAAAAATTCTATTGTTTTGTTAACAGAGTTTTGGTCATGATCACATGTTGACGTTTAGTACTCTTAAGCAACTGGGGCTTTACACGGAATTCGATTCACAGGTGAGCCACTAAGCTTTGGCTTCTACCACTACCACCAATACTACCTCTACCCCTACCACTAACACCCCACCTCTACCACTACTATTGCCCCTAGCCCTACCCCTTCCACTAACACCTTACCCCTACCACTACCACTAACACCCCACCACTACCGCTACCGCCGCCTGGTTAGCTCACCGCCGCCTGGTTAGCTCAGTTGGGAGAGCGCCGGTCTACTGAGCGGGAGGTCGCGGGTTCAAACCCCGGCCGGACCAACACTCAGGGTCTTTAAATAACTGAGGAGAAAGTGCTGCCTTTGTAATAATATCTGCAAACGGCTAGACTCTCTAGTCTTCTCGGATAAGGACGATAAACCGTAGGCCCCGTCTCACAAGCCCTTGCACATGTATTAAATCTGTGGGACGTTAAAGAACCCACACACTCTTCGTAAAGAGTAGGGCACGTAGTGCCCGGTATAGTGGCCTATCTCACTTTCACACTCATGTATGGGGGCATCATTACTCATTCCTTCACTACTTGTAAACTGCACCTTAAGCAGTCTGGCAAAGTCCCCCAACCAGTGTTGTAAATTATCCCTGAAAAGCCCTGAGGGGAGTGGATAATAAGATATTTACAATTTACAATTTACAATTTACCGCTACTACTAACACCCTACCCCTACCACTACCCCTACCCTACCGCCACCGCTACCACTAACACCCTACCCCTACCAATATCATTATTCTTTACATAATGATAGAATTAGGCGACATATAAACAATATGAAAGAGAAATATAGATCAACCTGGCGACACAGCCTTGAACATTCAAAGAAATTAGAATTCTATAAAGTTTTTAAAAATGAATACTCTACATCCCATTATTTGCACCAGCTAAGGGCCTAGGCCAAACTTAGTTAGTAAAGTTCATGAAAAGTTCGACGTCTGGCTCAGTTAATCTGTCTGTCTGCTTCAGACGGATGGAACCTCTGACGATCGTCTCCGGGACAAACGTTGATCTTCACATGCGATGAACTAAACTAATAAATTAAAAGTTTTAGATAACGTATATTTAGCCTCGTTCGGCTAAATTTGCGTTTTGGTCGGAATCAGTTGATTGGTTCGACGCGTCCTAAGTTTCACGTCTGACCCAACAGACGACCTTACCTTAATTTAGGTCGACCCAGATGAGAGTTTAGTTCGTCCCACAAAAAGTTCGGCGTTTGGCATAGGCTCAAGAAATTTTAATGAAAGACGAAAGTTAGTCAAGTTTTAAATAAGTAATCACAAACTTATGGTTGAAGTAGGTCGATATCAGATCGATCATGTAGCCAGAGAAAATAGATTATGTCCATTGTGAACTCGTAAAATACTGAAATACTCTTCGCAGTAGAGACAAACTTTTTTAAACAAACTGAATGAAATAGTACCTGACATTAAAAAGAAATCGACATCAGAAGGCATAAAACTTCTCATGAACTCCAACGACTATCATGTAAATAAGCTGGTAATGAAATTCATTTCCTCCTGTACCAAGCGAAAGGAATGTAACTTAAGTTAATTAGTGTACTATATGAATTAAAATAGGTTAGCTTTTGCAATACTGTAAAATGTTACGGTCATGCTAATAAAGCAATTTATTACTTATTACTTACTTGCCACTACCCTTACCACTATTAATACCACGACTACTACTGTACTACAACTATCACCACCACTACCAATATAGCCTGTGCCAGGCTCTCAGATAGTATAGTGGGAACGTATTAAAACGAGCAAAGCGAAAATAAGACGCGCACGCCCCCGACAGGCTACTAACAATAACACTATTACTCCCACTACCACCACTACTACCCCTGAAACTATCACTACCACTACCCCCTACCACCACCACCACAACTGATACTGCTACTGATGATGCTGAGGCTGGCGGGCGATATTGTCGCTAATAGTGTGATTTTTGTTTTCTAACAGAGGAGAAACACTTTCAAAACTCTCAGCAAACGCCTAAATCTGGTATGTATTGTGCAACAACTGGTCTGTCGCTGTCGATGAGTTGAAACATGGGGATTGAGACTGGACAGATTTTCATGGTTGCTTTTCCATGTTTTTGAGAGAGTTGATACTGATTACAGTGAAACGTGACTATTAAGCGCACGCCATGTTACGCAGGCTCCCTGTACCTTCTTTCGTTCCCATCTTTCTGTAAAAGGAAGCAGCCATGTTAAGCGGACACTAGAATTGGTCCCGTGGGTGATAGCTTATTAAGGCTTTTTTATATCAACAGGTGCCAAAAGATGGGAATAAAATCGATCTCAAGAAGCCGCAAGATATGGCCTATGTATTTAGTGGTGCGTTCACACCGATTTCCTGTAGACTTTTGGAACAGGTAAGCCTGTTACATGAATAGAAGGTTACAGAGATAAGGGGAAATTACTGATAAAATTTCCTTTTGTTAACATGCAAGTCTTGAGAATATTTTTTCATCATGCTGTTTTCTTGGACAATGTCCTTTAAACATTTTCTTTTTTAAAAAAAGACGTTTTCAACATTATAAAAAACGGATCGTGCAAAAGAGCAAGATGAATTGCGTTAGGCGATAACTTTGGGATTCGGAGAGAATATCCAGCGGATTTTTGGCACTTTGCTGTTTTCCCGCAATTCAAAATATTGAATTATTGAGGGATGGACAAATATAATGTGGGTATTTCAAACTGTTTTGTTGTAGTAAGTTAAGTTTATTTTAAAATTCAGTGTTTTAATTTGACCATTTCCGGAAAGTATATTAAAAAACATTTAAAAGAAAGATAAACGAGCAATGTTACTTCGACTTGGAGAATACCATTTCCTGAAACTCCGTTTTTATTAAGGTTTTGTCGAATGGATTTTCTGCTTTTGAAGAGATGTCCAGACTTCTTGGTGTCAGTGTTTTCTCTTCCCAGATGCCTCTCTCTGCGAGACGTAAGTTGATATCCTTGCGTTTGGGATTCTAAATCAAGAGATTTAGCTGCTTTCACTTTTCTTGGCTCTTTCCCCATTACAGAGAGACACAGCTTCTGTACAATGAGCATGCAATAATCAATAATAACCCTTGTAGAATAATTTCAGGGTTTTAAGTCTGGCACAGTGGTGAGAGCACTCCCCTCCCATCAGTTTGGCCCGGGTTCAAAAACCTGGTGTCGACACCTTATGTGGGTTGAGTTTGTTGTTGGTTCTTTCCCTTGTCCCGAGAGGTTTTTCTCCGGTTTCTCCTATTTTCTCCTCTCCTCAAAAGCCAACATTTTGTAATTTCAATTCGACGAGGAATGGGAGACGAAAATCACCATGTCGATGTGCCACCTCTAAACCGTTATATATTATTTTTCCTTCTCTCTTTTTCTCTTCAGATTCTAATTTAAACGATACCAATCCAGGAGGATCAAAGTGTAAACTAGTTATGTTTCTCGGTGGCTGCACCTTCTCAGAGATCTCTGCCATCAGGCTTTTAGCCAGAAAGTTAGGTAAGTTCTGACCCACCTATAAAGTTACCTAATTTTTGTGGTAGTGGAAAGGAAAACGACTTTTGAGCCCTTCTCACACTGGTGAGACCATTGTGACCTAGTCTTGCATCTGTCATCCTTGGTTATGATTCATTGACTCTGAGCGCGAAAATAGTTGGTATATAATAATAATGAGAGAAAGCAAACTACTCTCCAGGCTTTGTCAATTTTAATACATTCCTCCGAAAAAAGGGTGAATTTTACCCGCCCTATACTACTACTCCAAGCTACTCCTGGGTTGTTCTCTTTACGCTGGGAAATTTACTTGTCAACTCAACCAAATTTCTGTTTCACTCTTTAACCGACGCAGCCCTTCAATTTTTTTAGAAACTCAACTCTATCACAGAGTTACCAAGCAACAATGAGCCATCGATACCCAGTTCCACACCTGCAACACGTGACTGAGCAGTGTAGACTGGGTTCATTTTCTCTCTGAAATTTCATTGTTGTTTTCAAAATTTTTCAAAATTTAGGAGCGTTTTTTATCGCCTCGTATTCTTCCTTTGTTGACACTTAGCTTGTTCTTTGGTTTCTTCTATAAGGTTGTCGAATTATTGTCGCTACTACAGCTATTGTAAATGGCACTAGATTACTGGAGTCCATATCAACACCTCATTAGGATAAGAGGCTAAAATCCCCCACACGAACGAGTTCCTTCGCTACATGTCCTTAGTTACTGGTACAGCGACAACTGACTGGATATGAACCCTGCGAAGATAGCCTTATCCTGGGAGCAAGAGCAGATGGACAAGGAAATTTCAACCGTACAGGACTGAGCTCCTCTAAACGTTTTATAACCTGGTTAAAACCAGCATTATTAATCTAAAATCTTCCAACAAGTCAATGGATGAATATCTTAAGAGGATTCTTAGTTGTTTAAAATAACGATCCCGTTATTTGAGACTCAGTAGATTCAGCCTTTCTGTGCAGAGTGGAACACTGATTATCACTTCAATGAATGTGCGTTTCTGAATGACTTTCGGTACTCGCCATTTATGTCTCCCATAATACAACTTGTTTGCCCTCTAAAGTTTCGCATGTCCTTTGTTTTTAATTTCTCCTGGGTATTACAGTGGTCTCGGGAGAAATTGAAGACATATTTGTGTGTGTGTTTTTTTTTTGGGGGGGGGGGGGGGGGGGTGAAGGTGGGTGAAACACGGTTCATTATGGCAGATATGCAAATGCCGACTCCACGGAGGGTAAAAATATTCCCACTTGTTAATAGAAACAACTGCAATAAAAACAATATAAACAAGGCAGTAAGACATTAGAAATGCTGCTAGTTTATTAAATGAAGGAAAGGATTGTATGGCAGCTAAAGAATAGAATGCAGTTTTATCAGCTGGGTATTCCATATTTTTAGATGAAAACTAACATGAGTTAGTTATTTAGAATCAACGACTGTTACACAACCCTTAAAAAGAGTTGTCATAATAAAAACCCACTGACTTCCAAGAAATATTGCTCGTCAAGTGTCCCCAAATTCAATAAGGCAGAATTGTGAACTAACTATAGCCTTATATATTAATATTCCGTTTCCAGAAGCTGTACTGAAGAGCGGCGCGAAGAGGAAGAATTTAATATTCAGTTGTGCTTCCCTCTTCTCTACAATCTTAACACAGCATTCGGATCCAAACACTTCTAAAAATAATTTTCATTCTAATTCAAACTGGAAACGGTCATTGCACGTGATAACGTGAGGTTTAAATTGTCTCGTTAATGCACCCGAAGCCCACCCCTATAGAAAAAAAAATAAAGACATCTACAGGCTTTGTTTTAGTAACCCGTAACCCAATCAACAAGAAGAAAAACACGACATGAAGGACCTTTTATGAATACCCAGTTTGACGGATTAAGAGTTATCTGAGCTGCAAAGTGCGTGTAACCAAACCACCCCCCCCCCCCCCCCGCCCCACCTAAACCCTCGCAGCTTCTCTTCTTATCTGTCCTCTAAAACATTAATTTAAAGTCTCACTATTATTGTCCCCTCCCCTCCCCTCCCGTCCCCCCACTTATTTCAGCCAATAAAGGGTAACCCCGCGAATGTAAGGCGTTACTAATTACATCTTCCATAATACCAACTTGTAAACACTCCTAGGCAACCTCTACTAGGACATAGTCTAAGTAAAGGCCATTATCGATACGGCGATTTAATTATACTGCAACAACAAGACGGATAATTGGATTTCACTGCGATCTGCTAGCGATTTTGATCCAACGAAGGCGTTACGTACTTCCTCAGGACCTCGAAAACAGTCGGGGTTTTGACTAATTGAAAAAGATCTCAAAACTGCATCAAATCGCCGTAAAATAGTGACATCGCGGATAATATACACATCTAATATGTATCACTCTTTAGACGCTGCTATGAGCGTGTGTTGTTTACGTCCGCGCACAGGCTTGCAGTGCAATAATTATTGTGTACTGGAATTTTTCACAGCGCAAGTGTTGTTAATATTCTTGAAGTAATCCGTGCGTTATCTATTTGCCGTAAAATTTCTTGTTTAACAAAAAGATCAGCAAGTTTACATTTATCTTGGCTCGACCGAACATTTTCATAACTGCTACACCCTCGTATTGAAGCTGGAGCAAGTCCTGTCAAAAGAACAACAAAATAACCTGAGAAGGAAGCCAGTCTCTTGCCTTTTATATACTGCTAAACTTGCGAGGGTACACTTGGATTCATATTATTTTTAGGCTCCTTTCCCACCTAGAAGCGATTTCGAAAAGGTCATCAAATTCAAACTGTAGTGAAAACGGTTGTCGAAATACTTTGCTTTTAACATCAAATGGTGTTTATGACACAGAAGAAACAGACCGTTAAAGTGTGATTGAATTAAGCCTCAATCAAATCATACTAAACAGAAGAGAATTATTTTTTCTTACCTGGAAAACTAACTCTACCTTCTCCATCGCCACACCCATGAATTTAGCAGACACAACAAACACACCGACTTCATCGGCTGATTTGATCTCAAACATGACATTTTTAAACCTGATGGACACATAACACATCTGCGTCACTTAAGCACATTATAGACAAACAGAAACACAGCAATCCGTTCCTAAACTTAAAAACAAATAAAGCATACACCGTAAAACGAGAGGAAGTCTTATGTTCATTGTCTTCGAAGACAAAAAACGGCAAAAGCGAAGAGGGCTAACAAACAATACAAAAAAAAAAACTAAAACTGACGCCGTTCTGAAAAAACGCAAGGCTACAAACCTCGCATGACATTCCACAGTTAGAAATTTTAATACAGATTAATTCTAGAACCCGAAAACATGACCAGCGTAAAACAGTCTATGGTTCCCCATCCCGGTTAAAGCGGTCAAAGCCCATCGTTGGCCTTGATTGTAGCATTATCACTTATTTAATACAAATCGAAGTTTTTACTAACTGCGCTGGTGGTAGTCCTTCGATCTCAAGTATAACTCCCTTCTCGTACAGCCTCTGCGCGGTGTACTTGATTTCTCCGCGGAACACTTCTCCTTTTTGCTGTTTGGCTCTTGAAGGTTTTCTAGCAAATTATTCAACAAACCAGGTTATTAACAAACTTGCTCTTCCCAGTTAAACAACTCAAAATAGTCAAAGTGTCAAGTACGGTGAAAAGTAGGTTTGGGGCTCGCTTTTCCCATTTGGCGAAACTTGAAAAATCTATAAAGAATGTAGCACTGCAGTCGCAATGTGCGACTATCCTTGAAAGAAACTGGACATGTTAAAATTAAAACAAAACATCGAGTCTTTTACGTGTCCCCGATCCCCGCCTACTGTATCCAAGCTCATCCCACTCTGAGTATAAGGCATAAAAGAATGTTTAAAACCAATGAATAACTTACTTTCCTTTCTTGGCCAGGTTATCTAAGCACACCCGAATGTACTGATTATAGTAGTCGATTTGTTCCTCATAGAACTGCGATTTGTTCTGCAAGCTTTCCAAAGTTTGTCCAAGTTTCTTTTTTTCTTGTCTCCGCCTTTGACGGTATCTCCTCTGATTGCGGATGTCCTGTAACAAGAAAACAAGATACCAAATAACTAACACTGACACACTGACTGATAGCCTGTGTCACAGACTGAATAATCTGAGCCCGGTTAGTAACTCAGTTACCTAGAGGTTTAGTTTCGTCTGTAACGTAGTCTAACAGACAACAAAATCAGTAGAAGCTTATGACTTTGGAGCTGAGGCTAATTGCAACTGTGTTCAACATCACAACGAACCACATTTCAAGGGTATGAGTAGTTAAATTAAACAAAATCAGAAAGGTTACCTTTGCAATAGCATTGATGATGTCCTGGTAGTCATTTTTGATGGTAACAACTCCTTGGCTTTCAAGCATCCGTAGATTTCTAATAATCTTTCTTTTAAGTCCTTCAAGGGGAAGCCTGTGAAATAAAAAAAGGAAAAGAAAAAAAAAAAGAAGAAAATTACTTCCTTCAGTTACAAGCACGATGATATCAGGAACAGGAAGAATATTGGTGAGGAAACAAACTAAACAATAATCCCAAGTCTATCAAATAGATATCAACACATTCCCCAATAAGAAGGACGCTTTGCATGTTTCATTTCTAGACCCAACAATGACAGTGGCTTTGGGGGTAAATGTGTCGCATTTTTGTAGTGATCAACAGAATTCACTTCAGTAAAGCCGTTCGCGGCGCAAGCAGACGAGTAATGTCAACAGTGCTCATTGCAAGTGGTTTTTGAACAGGGAAAAGATTTTCATATTTCACACTGAAAAATACATAAACAATATTTGTAGTGAAAGTCTCGGTAAAGATGATTTATCTGACTGGTTACCCCGTAAGATTTTACTCCATTTAAGCGTAAGGTAAAAGTACTTTACGTCATAACTGCCCGGCTCTGTAATGGAGACTCATGTCATTTGTGGCAGGAAGACCCGTGGCGGGTGGGTAATAAATACATGGGACGAATAAAGCCCCGTGCAAACGGACGGAACATTGTTGGCCAACATTTGGATGTTACATGTTACGTCCGTTTGCACACCCTGTTGCAAACAACTCCCAAGCGCAATGATTTTGGATCCGTTTGCACAGCTATTTCTAAAGCTCTTCCAACATTCTTGGGGCCCCACACTTGCATGACACATGGTCTCCTTGGAGGTTACTGTATTCTTTCCACGATGCACACTGCAGGTCCAAACAATGTTGGGAATTATTGCATCCGTTTGTCCACCACTGCCAACACGGACGTAGCAACTCCCAACATTGTTGGCCGAACAATCTTGGGAGTTGTTGCGTCCGTTTGCAAGTAGCCTAACACATCGTACATACTTGGTATCACCGTAAGCGGAGGCTGATCTTGTCACGTTGCCGTGGGACTTACTCTTGTTTTCATCGCTCAGTTCTCTAAGCCTCATTAACCGTGTATGTTCTTCTTCCTGGGACAAAGACAGCAGTCACGTGATAAAATTCAAATGATGAATGAATTACCTCTACCAGTACTCCACCCGTAGTTAGCAGTCTGATACAATTAATGGTCCCCGATGATCTAGAGTGATATATCAGCAAAAAAACGAAACTTCGTAATCAGTCAATGGGGCTGGAACTCTGTTTCTGTTGGTTATGTTAAAACCAGTCACGGCTCTCCGAAGCCTTAAACCACTGCTTGCATTCTCGTCATCATAAGAAATTATTTTTTGTCATGTAAAATTAGACTGATGTTTGTTAAATTCAAATTAAGCACAGTAAGAAAACAGGTTGTACAATTTTGTACTTTTTACTGTTTTTGGTTGCAGTCTGCATGCGAGAGTGTCCCCGGCCAAATAAAGCAGGTGAAACGCTAGCTTTACCAGAGTTTAAAAACAATGCATGCTGTGACAGAATGGCTAACGAGTTAACAAATGGTACGCAGTCGGATAGATGTGTCGATCTTTACAAAGAACTTGACAATACCTCGAAACTAAGTGGCACATGTTAAAAAGACTCACTTGTTCATCAGTTGCGGTTGTCTCAAGGATTTCTGTAAGATTTTCACCAGGTTGAACTTTAAGCACATCAACAATCATTCTTTTAGTTCTGCGATACAAAACACAAACATTCAATAAATGACTGGCAAAGTAAACAGACCACTGCCCCGCAGACGTGATACCTACACATCTCACAGCAGTTACAAGATTGATTAAGTGAGCTCACCTTACAAACAAGGCTCTCATGTCAGAGTCGTCATCCTCTGGTACCTCAAACTTGTTTGTCAGAGTTAAAGAAATCTCCGTTTTGGCTGATTGTGCTGTTAGTCCTTCTTCTCCATTCACTGGTGCTATGTCACCTATCGCCAAAAAATATCAAACAGATACGCAAGTCTCCTTCAAATAAACAAAACTGAAATGACCACTGCTGAAACGCATTGGGATACAGTGAATATGTCGGCCGTAAAGTAAACATTCATGGCGATCGCACGGCCAAAATAGACGGAAAAAAAACAAAATGAGAAACAAAGAAAAAATAGTTCTCGCGAAACGACGCGAAATTTAGAACCCCAATGTTGTTCCTCCCGATAATTCATTTAACAAAAATTAATGAAATTCAGTTGTAAGCCTGGCGCACGAGTGTTATTTAAAACGAAAAAGAAAAGAAGACAAGAAAAAGACTTTTCTCTAGATTTTTTCATTTTCCTAAAACATTCATACAGCTCTGCTGCACTTTTTAATCGTGTATTAATAAATGCTATTATTATTATTATTACTGAGACATCACGATGGTTCATTGTCGATCCGGGACCTTTGTAGACTGTTCGTTTAGCGGGCGGGGTAAAATAGAAAAGAAAAATAGAGGTAGATATTTCTCTCGCCTCCCTCTCCACTCCGCTATAAACCCCGACGCCCACCCCCTCGGTACGTATCCATTATGATCGATAATAATGATCCTGAAGATCTTACGAACAAATAGAGCACTGTGAACAGTCTATGAAGTGTTACCTACCTAGTAGAGCCTCAACACTGGGTGCATCACCAAGATCATCCAGCAATTCATGAAGAGGGTCATTAGGATCAGGTGCTATTTCATCTCTGTGATCTATCAGTAAAGTGTGAGTATCACAGATCTCCTGTACTGAGATGTAAATCACCGGTTTAGTGACCATCACTACATCTGTGTACTCGTCGATATTGAAATGAATCTCAGGTTCCTCTACTGTTGACACCTCCAAGAAAAACTTCCTACACCACAACGCACAAAAAAAAAAAGTCAACAGTTAACAGACAAATCTCTTTACATGAAATCTGTTATTTGGCTGAACAGTTTTCTATACAACAATATTACAACACCAGCTTGTAAAAGGAACTCTGGCCTTCGAACGTTTCACTCAAGCGCTTGCCGTTTGTGGAACGCTCTTGATCCCGAACCTAAGACACTCTCCCATACTAATTTTAAAAATTACTTATTTAAACTTTACCGTAGTTTGATTTCTTCTCTTGATCACTTTAAGATTTGTAAAACCTTTTAGTTTCATTAGTAGTCAATTAATCAATATTGTATCAATAGTAGTTTATTATGTAATTTTAGTTGGTAGATTATATTGGTAGTTAATTAATTAATCGATACTTTTTATTACTTTAATTGTAGGAGGGCCATTATGAAAACTACTGGGTGACCAGTAATCAATGTCTTTACCCTCGTTAAATAAAGTTATTACTATAAAAAGGACACCTTACTAGTTGTTACTGCAATCAGAGTAAAATCTTGGGAAAATCTGGATGCTAATGGTACGCACTTATTGTCTTCTCAAATACGCTATAAGATATATTGCTTTTTACCCATAACATTCACTTTAAGCCTTTGTATGGTGCATTGACTTTCGTCACCCTAGATGACAAAGAAGCACCCATAACTATTTTACTTACTACACACATGAAGGTAAAATAAGAACACATCTAAACTGGTGTGTTTTTTTTTGTCTCATAAAACGAAATGATTGAGGAGATTTATATGGAACTTACTTGAAGCGCTGGTGAGCCTGTGCAATGTAGCCATTAAGAGGACTAAGATGCGCACTCTCCCCTCCAAACTAATAAAATGAAAACCGATAAACACATTAATTGGTATCCCTAATCGTATTATTTTTGCTCTATAAGAGATAAAAAAAATGCATAACCCGTAAATACAGCAGGAAAGAAAACACTATCCTACACCACTTTGTAGCACAAAGATGATCGTTGTGTAAGCTTTACAAGGCACAAAAAAAGTACGTTTCATGTTTGTTTGAGCTGTTGATAAGTATGTAAATATCAGCTAGTACATTATAACTAAACAAGATATTAACGTAAAAATGTCATAAGATAAAGTGTAGGATTGTGCAATTAGCAAGGTGCTAAGCCTTGAAACGACGAAAGAATTTAATTTATACAACTGATTCAATAAAGGTTGCTTCGCGCATTAGGAATTACGCACTGGGAATCTACTGTTTGGTGGTCACTCAAGAAAGTCATTGCACTGAGTTCCTTATATCCAATACCTAATACACACTTGCCAATTCCCAATGCCCAAAGCAACCTTTGTTGAATCAGCTATATACAGTGTATAGCGGAGGCTGATGCACTAGACTGAAGCGAGTGACTGGGAAGAGTGTAACTCAACGCGTACTAACAACATATTCAGTTGAATTCTCAGATTCAGGCTGTTCCAGATCAATCTTTTCTAAATCTTTGTTTTTGGACTGTTTTCCTAACTGGGTAAAACATCTTTCATTTAGTAATGAATTAACAATAGAAGGAATACTTAAACTGGTATTCAATTCTGGCATTAATATCACCTTCAGAGCTTGATGCATTTCACAAGTAGAGAGTAATTTTCAATGGTCTATACTCGCATAGACAAAAGCGCTCCACCTACAAGGACGCTAGGATTTACCACTTAAGTTGTAGAAAAATGTAAGACGTTCTACATAGAAAGTTTGAGAAAATGCACGATGTTCAGCGACATCAAAAGTGCGAGGGTCTACAAGTTTCTGTTTTCAAGATCTTTCCGTTGCCATGTTGGTGCGGGCCAAACTGTCTCGGAATCACGGAGGCGAGTACTTTGCAAATTCTCCTTAAACTGAATGATCGACGGTCACAGCTTTCTTACCATTTTATTTGAGGCTGCATACTGAAGGATTTTGGCGATAGACCCAAGATTTCGTCTCTTCGAGAGAAAAGCAAAACATGCAATTCAACATATAATTTCACAAGCACGTATATACTTTTAAAATTGTTTCCTTTTTTTTAATTGTACATATGTTTTTACTGTATTTACTTCTAGGAGATATTAGCGCTTATGCGCTACTCTTCAATCCGAGTTGAAATAAAGTTTACTACTACTACTACTACCACCCAAGTTTCAAAATTGTATAGGGTGGGGTGGGGGAAGGGAGAACTGCACTTGAAGTACTCATAAAAAGACAGCATTGTTTTATGAAGGTACCCTGGAATTACTGATAATTAAGAATATCGCATCACTGCCCTAAGGAATTTGTCCACGATCTTAGGTTGAAAGAAGATGCAGATTTTCCATGGTGGTTGCTTTTCTTTGTTGATGATTATTTAACTGTGATATTCTTTTTCAAATATGAAGGTGCGCTACTGTACCTGGTCTGATGTCAAGCCTTTGTCAACACCAAAAGACACAACATCAAATGCATCAGGAGCCACTATAGCAGGATTCATGTATCTGTAATAGATCAGGTTACCTACAACCTGAAAACAGAAAATTTCCATCACCATACTTCTCACAACTGAACACAGAAATGTTCGACTTTTTCATCTCTATAACTAGGTCCTATATTAAAGATGAAACAACAACAACATGATGTTAATTTGAGGAGGACTCGGAAAAAAAATCCGAGTCCCAGGTGGGATTTGAACCCACGACCCTCCGTGATCTAGTCGGATGCTCTAATCACTTGAGCTACTGGAGACTCTATGGTGAGCAAGGGCCAATTTGTGGGTCTCGACTGGAACCGCATCACGCGGCTACACAGCCAAGTAATGACTGGCACACAAGAAGTGAAGAACTCACTAACAGCATCGCGCTGTCACCTTAAAGCATATCCAAGATATGCTTTGCTCAAGCAAGCTCGACTAAATAATATCCATGTTACCTTCAATATCTCTGCCTCTGGCGCTTCTGGGAACTTTTCGGTAAGAGCCACTCTTAAAGACATGGCAACATACCTTAAACCATAACTAGTAACCAACAAAAACATATATAAGAAATAAAATAATTACACTACTAGAAGACGAGCAAGTTAGATTTGACATTCAATGAAAATGAAGATAAAGAACAGTGCTTACGGTATTTTATCACCAGACTGAAGAATAGAATTCAAGAAGGTGTCTGTTGCAGTTGTAAGACTCTTCATAGCAGCCTCTATTCTGGAGCTCACTTCAGGATGTTTCATGGCTTGTTCTGGCTCAACGTCATACGGTAACTTACTATAAATACAAGTATAAAAAGAACGAATTAATACGATTTATAGGTATGTTCTTAGTACATCTACCCATACACAAAATGCTCCTGTAGTTCCAAACGTATTGAAAGTTATTTTCTGATGCTTTTCGGAAAGGCAGTCTTTGCAGTTAGAACTTTAAGTTAGACTGTACCTGGCTTGTCCAGTCTCTGATTCCACTTGGTTTATCCATGCTTTGTACACTTCAAGTGGGTTGGTATTTATTGACAGGTTTTTGTCATTAAGAACACCTTCAACTAATGGCTGCAGCAGCTCACGCAGTGAACTCTGACCCTTCTGTCCCCTGTATAAAAGAAGGATAAAACATACTAAGTACAAACTCACATTTGAAACAATGGGGTAACAAAAATTCTACCGGAACAAAGGCTGGTATGAGAAGAAACTGATCGTTTCATGAGTCACGACGGGATTGTAGCTGCATATGTGCTACATTCATATTTTCATACATCAATATTACTGTAGACGATTTTGTACAGGTAGTGTACAGCAAGAAGACCTGCTGGGAATCATAAATTGGATGCCAAAAAAAGGGCTAAAACGTTCTCTATAATTCACCTGTTAAAGTGTACCACAATTTTAATGACTGCCGGATTTCCCGTCACTATGTCCTGCATCTGGTCCACCTTTGAACTGAAAAACAAACCACAGTGGTCAACAACAACGCCTTGAAAAAAGAATTTACCATAACCCTGTACAAGATACAAAAGCATTTTGCTTTCAAAAATCCTATTTTGAGCTCAGTGACCTTGTTATCAGGAAGATACTTTAAAATTTGGTAAGACATCTGTCATAGTATTACCAGTATGTTGAATAAGAATGTACATTTATACTTACATGATTTCTTCTTTGAGAGCAGTATCAAATAACTTCACAAGCAGGTACTCTTCCCGTGCATTAGAAGCATAATTGTACAATGTCAATATAACAGACTCCATAAACTTGGTAAATTTACTCTGCGGCATTGCAAAAATCAGCTTCGCTAGGTAAACTGGATTTGTCTGAAGCAGGTAGAATAAATTTTGATAAGCTTCTAGCTTTTCATGGCTCTCTTTACTAAGAGACTTGATTCCTTTCGTTCTCTGTAAAGCCATACTCATGTCTTGTTTTTCGCGCTTCAAGTTCTTTCCATGATGTACAACATCCTAAAAGCAACAAGAAGTTTACTTCATACAGATCACAGACTATTACAGGTTACTCACACAAAAATAACAACTATAAGAAATACTGTTCCCACTCATGGCCGTAAATATATTTAATTAAGAAGTTAACACTGAAAACTGCCAACAACGAAACAACAACAAGAAACTGTTAGGTTTATTGTGAAAGATTACACGAATATCAAAGAAATCTGAATACCTGTAAAGTGATTCTGTTGCGAACAAGAAGTCCTATCTTGACGTCCATAAGATTCAGGTCATTTTCCAACTGTTGATTTGATCTGATCTCTGTAACAACTTGAGCTCTCAGCTTCTGAAGGTCTGTAGAGTCAGTCACATCAAATGTTAACAATACCAATCTACCTAAGATTTTCTATGCAAAACTGCCATACAAACTTGTCCTTTTTTTTTTTGTCCTGTTTTGTTTTTCTAGTCAAATGTCACAAAAACATTGCATTCCAGCAGTTGTGACAAAAACTAAAAGAAACTTTACATTTTTAAGCAAAAGTAGGATTTCCTCGTCAACCAAGGGCAGAAGTAAGTTGTTGTCCAGTGGCCCCCGGCTGATGTGGTCATAATGTCAGTGATTCAACCAAAGTATATAGTACATATGCTATTAGATCATGCTATCACATCTGGACAGAATCCTTGTGAAGATAGTCCTTGGATGAAATCAGTAGAGTACATATTAAATATTATACTGAATTACCTAGCTCTTCTTCAAAGTCAGCATCACTGTGTTCCAAAAGATGAAGGAATTTTCTTACAGTCTTGCATGGTGGATCTTGCATAGAAACTTTGTGACAACAACAACAACAAAGACAAAAATTAGGAGACTATCAGCTGCAAGCGAAAGTACAGTCACAACGTGTAAAGAGGCATCAGGAAAGTGAGTAATTTTAATTTTCAGTGGACAAAAATCTTGTAGCAGAATAATTTAAACAAACAATATGACATTCTTTTTTTACATTTTTCAAGGGATATAGATGTAATTAGTTATCTGTAATAAAACCAAAGAAAATTAGTCATCAAAGCCCAAGAAAATAAACGTCACATTTCATAAAATGACATCTGACACATGAAATTTTCAGAATTTTACCTGTGTTTTCACAATTCTTGTGAAATTTGACTTGAAAAATGTAAAAAAGAATGCGATACTATTAAATTATTCTGGTACAAGGTTTTCGTCCACTGAAAATTAAAATTACTCAATTTCCTAATGACTTGCGTCTTAAATTTTAAAGTGGTCATGGTACCTCAAAAGAAAGACTACAAAAAAAAATTCACAGCTTGCCATAGTTTGAATCTCATATGCAAGGAATTTTCCCTCTAAAGGAAATATTTTACATGGGGCTCCATGGAACGATTCAAGAATAGATATATAATGATATGCCAAAATGTGAATAACAGCATGTATTAAACAATACGTATGAAAACTGTAGAGGTCTTTAATATCCTGTCTTAGACCCTCTTAATTTTAAAATACCCTTCTTTATAATTTCAAGGAGATGTAATAGTTAGAGATAAAAGAAACACTTACTAAGTTTTCTATAGTCATTTTGAGCCACATTAGCTCTCACCCATGCTTGAATCTTCACTATTGCAGAATCCTACAAAAAGCAAAAACAAACAGGTAATTCTACAGATATCCTGGGCCCAATTGGCACTAAATCAAGGATTAAAATTTTGCCCCGTTCTTGTATTCTACATTCCCATGTATTGCTTAGAGTAACATTTTGTGTTACTATCACTGTATCTCAGAGTAAAGGCTCAACTGTATTTTGTAAGCTCGAGTTATACGCTTGTAGACAAGAAAACTGTGCTTAGTATTTGGCTTAATCCTGGGTTAAACTTAACCATCTTTCGAAGAACTGGGCCCTGGCATTTATTTATTCATTTAAATGCTTTTTCTTAGTTGAAAGACGCAAAGTAAAATAACAACAACAACAAGAGAATACGTAAATTTGTTTTTTTTTTTCAAGTTTCTTTTTTAAAAAATATTGCTTCAAGATATGGTCAGAACTGCCCAGGGAAGTTTCAGACAGTTTAATTACTATCAAATGTCCCCTTTTAACTTTATTTTAGGTTTGTGGAGGACCAAGAATTGTGGTATTGAAAACAAAAATTGTAATACACAACTAATTAACAGTAATGACTTCGTACTACAACTAAAAGACTGACCTCCACATTCCAAAAAAAGAATGCCAAGTAAAGTCATCAAAAATTAAGACACTCACATGTTCTTTGAAGTATTTCCTTCTTTCGAGGTACTTCCTTCTGGCAATCCACATGCGCACCCATGATTGAACCTATTGAATGAAGATATTTATATGACTAATCACAACAACTCAGTCTAGGGCAGGGTGCAAAGAAAGTCCGTTTTACAGCTTGCCATTCGGGCAAGCTGAAGGTAGCATTTACTACAAATGTCATTTGAACTAGCCCCAAAAACGTTTTGATGAGCACAATTGATTTCACATTTCTTCTGTAATCTGCATTTCTCAAAAAATTTCACTTGCCCATTGGGCAAGTTGAGAACAATATTCACTTGCCCGATAGCAAAATCCACTAGCCCCGGGCTATCAGATACTACTTTCTTTGCACGCTGGTCTAGGGATATTATTATGAAAAACTGTTTTACTGCCACGAACAGATCTGATAAAGGAAATAAAAAGGACCAGAAAAAGGTTTTCTCTGATTGTGGAAGAATGAAATCATTTCAAGAGGATCAGGTAGCCAGACTTCACCATTTGGTGGTGCGGTAACAGAAGCATTTAAATTGCACCCACAAACATCTGTCTTAAATATTCATACCTTAATGACTTCATCAGGGTGACTCCTCAGTTCCTGTAGCCTTGTTTGGTATTTCAGTCTTTGAATAAATCCTCTAACAAATGCCTACAATCAAAACATATTACTTTCTGTGGATACATGAACTTAATTGGCAAAATCTCAAGACAGTTGCTGACCAGAAGATTACTTCCTGCATGCTGTAATAATTTGAAATGAAGTAGGCCAACAATTTCAACCTAGTTTTCAATATTATCATTATTGCTGTTATTAGCTTCGCATAATGTGCTACAGTGCTGTCCTGTAAAAACGTCCTACTCTCCAAAGCTTGTATCATAACAATTCTAAACTGTTAGTTTAGTTAACCAAAATACCTGGATTTTAATAACAGCTGGTAAATGTTCCTTTAAAAAAGTTCTTCTTTCATGGTAAGCCTTTCTAGCCAAGTATCCTTTCCAGTGAGACTGTAATTTGATGATCAAAGGTTCATTGGACTGCATATGCACCCATCGGTCATACTGGGCTGTGACTCGTGATATCAGCCCCTGTTAAGAAAGGCAACACAGGAAACTTGATGCACACTCAAGGATTGTTTCATTTACATTTTCTATAGAAGCTTTTAAACACTATCAGGGGCGGATCTAGGGGGAGGGTGCAGGGGGTGCGCACCCCCCCCCCCCCCCTGAGATGACCTGCGGTTTTCTAATACAACTGGTATTCTGCGAAAAAAAAAACTATGTGGTTTATTGGTGTTGAAGTAGAGCAAGAGACGAGTGCACCCCCTCCTAAAAAAAATCCTGGATCTGCCCCTGACTAAGCAGTCCTGCTTTACAGCGATAATGTCCATAAGCAAGAAAAGTGAAGGAGAGTGTGTAACATTCTAGTAGTTGCTAGTCATTATATCAATTTGCTTTTTTCTAGTCAAAAGAAATTTTGCAAAAATAGTAACCATGGTCATTGGTGTGCTAAATAACATTTAGGTGAAGTGTGACCTGTTTTGTTGAAAAAAAATATTTTTCTTGATGCAAGAGGTCACATTTCGTTTTCTCTTTGATGCTATAAGACATGAAAGTGAAATGCAACTTAATGCATCAGATTGATGCAAGAATAACGCTTTATTTAATTCAACAAAACAGGATATATTTCATGCATACTTATATTATGGCACAGCAGGCCAATAAAATTGCAAGTACACAACAGACATAACAATAACTGTAAACACATGCTCTGTCTAGAGCATATTGTACTGCATTGTCAAACTGTGCTTGAACCATAAAACGGGGAAAACAAACTCGGCCAATAACTTGCCATACACAACCCATACTCATTAAGTAAGGGAAACCCATGTTTCCCATTCAACTACTCCATAATGACTGAGCCATGCAATCGATAAATAATCGTAATAGATATAATAAATCAGTGGTAAAATCACTACTAACTGTAACTACTATAAAAGTTAAACAGTAGTTAAAACATGTAGGTATTACATTATTGGTGCCCTGGTTGAATATGTTGAACTAACCTGAATTTCTTCCCTTGTTAACAGAGATGAATTTCTGAAGTCTTCAGGTTTTTCCCAGCATCCTTCATTATTTTCAGTATTATAATAATACATGTGTCCCTGAGGTGTCTTCTGTTCCAGCCATTTGGTATCACTCTCTACAAATTAAGATGAGAGACCATTTATTTTATTCCAAATTCCTAAACCATCTTCTCAAGTGGTGACAAAAGAATCATTATGTAATAGCAAAAGATAGGACGAGAAATTCATTGTATATTCTGTAATTCGTTGTTTCTTGGACTAGTGACTATCTGTACTTCCTGTACAGTTCTCACAGTGGTAAAAATTCTGTCAGATTCCTTAGCCCATAAAGAAAGATCAGCACCAACCTGGTTGTTTTTTTGCATCTTTGAGTTTTGTAAGCTCTTCAAGGTACTGCTGACTACACTGTGAGGTGACACCATAGATGCTAACGCGAGGGTATGTCAGCGCTGCCATGAGTAACCTCTCATCATTTGCATCAACAGCTTGGTTTACTGCAGTGACACCCTCTGCCACTATTAAAAATAGACAGTTATAGAAGACATGGATTTCAGTAGAATTTAAAGTGGCTGTCACAGCTGGATGAAGTACAGTGAGCTCTCACTCTCAAGACTGGCATCTTTGGGACTGCAGCACTAAGTGTTCGTCAAAGAGAGATGTCTGTCTTATAGAAAGGCAATTAAAGGGGGTACAGAAAGGCAGGGACCAACCCTAGGTGTCCATTTTACCAAGGTGTCTGTCTTACAGAGTTAAGAGAGCGTCAACTGTAGCTTGAAGTGTGGTGTGAGTTAAAAAAGATGACTGTTTATCACTGTAAGCTGTCCTCAAATGAATCAACTGCTAAGTCTTATGGCAGGGTGCCTGTAGGCACCAGAAGCAATTTGTGAATAATGATATGGTGCTAAGAGTTAAATTTTGTAACATCACATCTTTTTTCATGCTAAGATGAGAATTGGTGCTTTTTTTTTGAATGTTTGTACTTCTTTATTAATATTTAAATTTCACATTAGATGTCTAGGTGTACTGAAATGCAAACACTATAAAAATTAATGATCCATGAGTGATCATAGTGCTTAATAACAGTTGCTTCACCACACTACTGGAACTCATAACAATAATATACAATACTCACACTGCCTGGCCTCATCTGCGTGCCTATTTGCATAATCCAAGCCAAGCTGAATCTCATCATGCCATAATTCTGCTGAATCTTCATCAGTTTTCTGCAAATGGAATGGTGTTTCAAATGCTATTTAATTTTAAAGTCAAACTCTTCTGGCGTGGAGAGACAAGAAAGTGAACATTAACATACATTTTTGTTGGTACAAACTGATTATTTATTTTCTAACCTGAGCTTTAGCGATCTTTTGAGAGTAAAGAACCTTCTGATAGAGTTGGCTATTCTCTGATGTGATGCCTGAAAGCTTGGCAGTCTCAGCATGAAGGCACTGCAATGTGCTGTTGTGATCACCCTTGTCAATGGCTTCATTGATCACGGCTATTGCTGATATTACTGTATAAAAAAAATCGTAACATGAGTTTTATGAATAATCACAAATACATGCTAAGAATAAACCAAAACAAAAAAAATTAATTTAATTATATTTGAAACAACAAATGACAAAGAGAGTACAGCAAGTATAACCTGCCTCTAGATGCAACACAAAGTAGCAAAATGACAAACAAGTACAATAACTTACAGTCATGTTCATCTTGGACTACAGTGTTCACAAAGTCCACACAAATCTGAAGTTCAATCTGAGTAAGATCATCTTTGCCTACTCCACAGTCCTACAAGTTGAACAAAAGGATCAGTCTTTCATCTCCCACAGCAAGGCCTGTGAACTGGCAGCCATCATGTATTCATTGCCTGCAGACATTGTGGCTGGGTGGTCAGTAAGTCGGATAAGTTCATAACTTGGATGAGCCATATTTAAGTGCCACTCTGGGCCCAGTTGCTCGAAGCATAGTTAGCGTTAACCAGCGTTTAATACCTTGACAACGTATTGGTTTTGATACTGCTTAACCAATGGTTAAAGCTAACCATGCTTTGAGCAACTCAGCCTTGACATATAGCTGGATTTGTTCAAGCTCTGCTCACTTACTGCAAACTGGTTTGCCTTCTGCCACATGGAGTTTTAAGTCATGATATATTTAATTCGATTAGAATAATGTAGATATTGCACTTCAAATACTGACAAAACACTTGCAATATCATTTACTTATCTATTTTTTTACATCCAAGAAATATGATAATACCTGATGTCATTTATACAGCTCACCAGATGTTTTATCATTTAGTTGTTATCCATTGGAACCTACCTGTGCTTTCTCCTCCTTAACAGACACCAAATGAGACAAATATCTGTTACACAGACTCTCTTCCACTGATGTCAAGCCAGCATTGGGGTGATTCATTCTATTAATTAACTGAGTAGAATTCTCATTTTCAATTGCTTCATTTATGGCAGCTACAGCTGTCAATACTGAAAAGTAAAGTAAATAATAAAAAAAAGACAACAATATCTGTTAAATTTAACACTCACATATGGAGTTTCAGAATATTTATTAATCTCAAGATACAGTAAGAGTCTGTAGATGATGAGGTTTAATACCTGTTAACTGCTCACAGATAAGCTCATGAGTCAGTGATTCACATTCCTGCAAAAGAAATGAGTAAAATTTGCAAAAAAAGATAAAAAATATTTACCAGTTGATATTCATGTACGCCTGTTGGCAGAGTGGTCAATAGACAAGCTAGAGCAATATCATCATTAAGATGATCTTCTGATCAACGTAAGATTTGACTTGGCATTTTATAACTAACTAGTTTCATTCCACACAATATCTGCAGCACTCCTCAGATAAAATTGCCAAAAAATATCAATTTTATATGTAAATTAACAGCCAGGTAAAGATCTTTTGCCAAATCACTTTTTTATAGGTTATTAAATTAAGGATAGAATTCAAGTGGAAAGAAAAAAGTTCAAAAGTATAAAAAAAGGAAAACTGACTGTTGATATTGTATTTAATAACTTTCTAATCACTTCGTATCACACAGTATTTTAGTAAGACATAAGACAAAAGCATACTTGTTTGCCTTTAAACAGCCCATCATGGTAGAGGAAAGCACTCCTTGGAAGCACTTTTGGAAACATTCCTTCAGGTTTTTGAACCAAGTTGTGGGTTTCTTCTGAAGTTCCATCATCTAAAGATTTGTTTATGCGCTTAACTATGTCTTGCACTGAAATACAATGATTAACAAAGTCAGATGGATGAGAAAAACATTAAACAGAAGTCTTTTCAGTCTTAAAAGATACATTCATGAGTTGCAAGCACAGGCCACTCACTCTCACTGAATAGCACAGTCCACCCCTCCTCCCCCACCCAAAAACAAAACCTGCTTCACTTTACTCACTTGTGCAGAAAAACAAAAGGGGTTCAAAACAGGCCCATAAAGAAGGAACTTGCTCTTGAAAAAAGTACAATGTAACAACCTTATGGTAATAATGATATTTACTCTGCCTGTGTTGATCTGCTAAGTCATTAGCAGCATTTACTGCTTCCTGGATTTCAGCTTTTGTGAGATCTGAGATGCCTGATTCCTATAGAGAAGTATGCATACAAACAATGTACAATATTCATTAGCATTTAGTTTATAAAAATGCACAACAACAAGAAATGGTCAAGAATTTTTTAAATAAGCAAAAATTCATTTAAAAGAAAAGAATTCATAGTCGGTCTGTCGGCCTTAACACTACATTGAACAAAACATTAAAAAGCCATACAAAAAATGTATTATTTAAACTGAAAGGCAAAGTTATGATTTTGTTTGATAAGCCTGATCCTAATTTCTTAATTTTTGTCACAGGCATTACCTTGCTATGCATACTTGACCAGATCTAACACCTGCTTGCTGTTTTAGAAGCAAACATAAAGCACATCAACATTTTACATTGTGCTTACAGGCCAGTACGCACAGCTATTTCTTTAAGTTTACTTTTATCGTTGCCTGCTGCTTTGGAAGAACTTATATATGAGGTAACTTTTTTGCATCAGTACGACTCCACGATAATTTTTTTTGCATCAGAATAAAATATTCCATGTCAATAATGCAAAAACGCAGCCTAGATTGAACACTGTGCCCAAGAAGTTATTTCTTTAATATGTGGTAAGCCAGATGCTCCTTGAAGTAGATGCTATTATTGATACCTGCTGTTCTTTTATCTCCTTTTTCTCTCCCAGCATCTTCATATACCAAGATCCATTTTCAGTTGAAACACCAGATAGCCTGGCAGCCGTGTTGCACAATGTTGGCAAAAGAACTTCTTCATTTTTGCTATGGATAGCTCCATTGATTTCTTTCACGGCTTGATTCACTTACATAAAAGAAACCATAACTGTTAAACATTATGACACTATCTTCCACACTGTTAAATCAGTATACTACGAGCACTAAACAATGGAATCAAGTTTTTACCAATACTATTTAGACAATATTATTAAAGATCTTTTTAGGAATATCACACTAGAGATATGTCACAGTTGAAACTACCTACATGCAGATTATCAACTGGTCAGCGCTCTTTTGCCTTTCAAGGGGCAAAAGAATACATCCTACTCCGAGAAAACATTCGGAACTTAAACCAGATCTCAAGTTTTAAAAGGAAAGTCGCACTCCCACTTTCTTGTAAACTCTTCTTAAATAGATTGAATCACATTTTTCATGACTGTATATAAACTCATGTAAATACTTCTTGTTGTAACAGATGTAAATATTTTTGGCCCATTGTAATTTTATTATTCAGTATATTTGTTATTATTGTATATTACGACAAAATTGCACCATATAGAGGTGTCGTAATAAAGGGTGCGTTCCTTTGGGATGATACGGATCAGGATCAGTGATCCAAGATCACTCGGATTATGGTAGATCAAATGAACCAATGAATACACTCTGGACAAGGATTCTTCAGTTCATTTGATCTACCATGAGCTGTGTTATCCTGGATCACTGATCCTGATCTGGACCATCCCAAAGGAACGCACCCAAAGGGTATTTTATGTTATGTTATGTTACTTTTTTTTTCCGTTATCAATACCAAGAGATAATATCAAGGCAAGAAACAAATTTAAACTAGAAAGGAAAAAACATTTACGAAAGCTTGAAGTACCACATTATAAAAAGATCTTACTGTGGAGCTGATAGACTCTGATTACACATTAACAAAATTAAATGAAATTAACATTTGAATTCATCTGTCACCTCACTAATACTATCAGATATACAGTGTATATATATGCACATATATATACACTCTACTAGGATGAGTCATGACCGTAGCATTGCGCATGCCTACTAATATACTAGTTAGAGCACTCTGGCATGGCTTAGATGATACCACATTTGTGGGATCATTTGGGGTGGCTATATAGCTTAACCTCCATCCTAGCATCATAGCCGCACTGATGAGGCCCAGAAGGCCAAAACAGTACTGTCTGCAGTTATACATATGTAAATATATAAACTTGAATGACAAAAAGATCTACAACAAAGATATCTACGCCAAACTCCCTCACATGTCTTGGTGTTAAATACAGATGTTTCGCCCTTCACGCTTCTTCAGTGTATTTACAAAATCAAAAGTACCTCTGGACAGGTTTTGGTTTTGTAAATACACTGAAGAAACCCAAAAGGTGAAACGTCTGTATTAAACAGCAAGACATGTGAGGAAGTTTGTTGTAGATCTTTTTGTCATTCAGGTTTATAAAGTTTAGGGCGAAACATTTTGAGTCCTCTGGATTCTTTTCTGACAAGTGGCATCCTCGTTGGTTAGCTTGGTATTTTTCATCCACTGTATATATAAATATATGTATATAATTCTGGAATTTACTCAAAACTTTTAAAATCACTTACAGGCTTCTTCTGCTTTTTGTTTTCTGATCACATCATTAACTTGACTGATGTTTCCCTGTATTTCAGCTTGGGTTAATAATGTGTCATAGACATCCATTCCCTCCTTGCCTGGAGACTACAGAGCATAACATACAAAAAAAGTTACCCTGGAGTTTTTTCAAGTTTTCTTTTTAAGTCTAGAAGATCTTTTCCTACCTTAGCTATGGCTTGAGCAGCTTTAGTACTCTTTGCCTGATACAGAGCAGATTGATAAGGTTCTGAATTCTCAGCATTTACATCTCTGAGGTGTGCATTAGGATTACGCAGAGCTTCCAAAGTATTGCCAGCATCTTGGTGATCGATTGCATCATTTATAGCAATCACTGCAGCATGTACTGTACAGAAAAATATGATTAATTTATCACAAACTGCTGAATAAACAACACTCCAAGGTTTACTCTGTTAGAACAGATATTAAGTCATACTGTGACTGATCAGTCAAAAAACTGAGGTACTAAAGTGATTTTTTTTCTTGTTGTTTATTTTAAGTGAAAGACTGTAAAACTTTTAACTGCAAAACCATTTTATTTGTTGCACTGTAAAGTTACAAGCTCCAATGCAATATACTTACAAGCCGCCTCATCCACAGGCATCTGCAATAAAAAACAGTTCCAGTTCAACAAACAAACTAAAAACCTTTGGTTGTAATTGCCTTTAGTTTTTTTATGAAAATGGCCAGGGGGCACACTCATAGTATCTAAAAAATCCCCAGCCCTTAATGACAGCCCTGGTAAAGTACACGTTTTTTCCACTTAGTAAAAAAAACTGCATTTAGTAGTAATAGCAGTGACAGTGATAAAGAGTGAAATGATAACAATCAAAGTGGCAGTGTTGGAGGTAAAGGCAATGCTAGTGGAAATGAAAATCAAAATGAAACATGGACAGGGAGTTTTACTGACAGTATCAAAGAAAACAGAACGTAGAACAAATGTGAGTAAAAGAAGGGGTGTGGTGATGGGAGTGGATGTGGAAGAAAAAGTGGGACTGGTAATGGGAGTGAATGTGGGAGAAAGAATGAGAGTGGTGATAAGAGTTAATGTAGGAGAAAGAGTGGGAGTGGTGAGGGGAGTGAATGTGGGAGAAAGAATGGGGCTGGTAATGGGAGTAAATGTGGAACAAAGAGTGGGAGTGTTAATGGGAGTGAATTTGGAAGAAAGAGCATGGGTGTCAGCAGGACTGTCGGCTCCTACGAATTTGGCCCCCAGCTATTTTCACAGGCAAATAGAAGAAACATAGAAAGAAAAGAAATCCCTAGCTGTTTGATTCCCCGCGTACCTATTGCATTTCCCCGGCAACTTGAAATCTTAGTAACAACCCTGATTGTCAGTAGGACAGAAAGACAGAAACAGAGTAGAAGTGACAGTGAATGGCGATGGTTGTGGAAGTGGGAGTGATTATAGAAGAGAAAATGGAAGTGGCAGTGAAAACAAGAATGGGGTTGAATGAGCAGGGTGGCAGTGAATGAAGAAGACAGTGGGAGTAACCGTAGAATTGACTGTGGGAAAGAGAATGAGAGTAACTACAGAAATGGTGGTGGTTTAGGGATTGCAAGCAGGGGGTAGAAGCACAATAGTAGCAGTGGTAACAGTAGGCTAGCAGGAGTGATAGGACACTGTAATATTATTTTCCGAAGAAACAAACCTTACTATGCATTGATACCTGTTTGGTCTGTTTTCACATACCTCACTTTCTAAAATGCCTCCAATCTTGCTAAATGCTGGCATTTGAATTCCATATTTTTCCAGCTCTTTTCTCATGGCACTAATCTGTTCCTCTAAAAACAAATGTGATTGTTATATTTCCTACTTTAAAGCTTTGTTTACCAACAAAAAAACTTTAAAAATAATATTATTAGAAACATGACATCTGTTCAAGTCTTTATCTACACTTCAAGTTAAACAATAATAATTTTATTAAGATGTAATTTTTAAATTACCAGTGAATGTGGCCTTGCCATACAGATCCTGTATTTGTGGTGCCAATCCTAACTTGAACAGGTACAAACTAAAGAAAAGTAAATTTCTGCTAAGGTTATCCTTCCAACTTAAGCAATAAAAAGGGCAACAACAAAGAAAGAAATGAGAGGATAAAGTGTATAAGGATGGTTTCTAAGAATTTCTCTAATTGAGATAGTTTTTACTTTTTTTATTGGGATAGTTTTAATGCATTTTTTTAAAATAATATTTTTTTCCATTTTTTTCACTTGAATCTATTTATGAGGACCTCAACGATAGCAGTCCCATGACTGAAGAGGTAATAATTTATTATCGTTATTTAAATTGCTAGACTATCAGAGTTTTTAAGAGAAAACAAGTTCACAACCAATAAATAACAGCAAAAAACAAGAAAATCATCACTTCCAATTTTGGCAAATTTTCTTTGAACAATAATCTTTTTTTGAAAGTAATTTTTGCATACTGATGCGATTACATCACTAAAAAGGTTTAGCATTTGTTAATGCCAATATTAACGTGAAATGGCAGGTAAACACAGCATTTTACTTGAGCTAGTATCCTGTTACATTGACTGTTCTTGGTCAATTTAATTCCTCCCCCACATGGGTCACATCTTTGCTAATCAGGAAGCACAGAGAGCCAAAAAGTTGGCCTTTCCATCCTTGGTTTTTTGTTGAGTTATATTTGCTCAACCATTTCAAGACTTACAATACATACTACCAATATGATATACCATCACTATTAGGAATCATACATGCAATAATTATTAATACCCATCAAAATGACAAAAATGTTTTTACACAATTCCACATTGATATTGAAGAGCCATTTTATGTGTGATAAGACAAAAGGAATAAACTGACTTCCAATCACCAAGTATGAAATTGATGAGTACTATCTACAGACTGTTTAACCAATAAAAAAGCACTGATTGTCAATAAAGTATTTTAAGCAAAATTTCGTAAATTTATTTAAAAACAGGCATCTCCAGCACAATCTTCAGAATAATCTAGAGTTCAGTTCTCAAATTATTGACCAAATTACCCCTGGCTAGTAAACTCAAGCAAAAGGGTCTACATGTATCTGTTGTGGGTAAAATCTGTTCTCAGGTTGAACCTGCATTTCCTTTGACTACTATAAGAGTCGATGGAACAAAGAAATTTCCCAAGAGGGTCAACGGAACAAAGACATTTCTTAAGAGAGTCAAAGGAACAAGGAAATTTACAGATCAAACAAGAGTGAATACTGGCTTAACCTGAAAATTGATTTTACATACAACATATCCAGCCTGGAAAAAACATAGGGAGCCAGAGGATGGCAATTTGCCAGTTGCTGCGCTAAGCAATTATTCATAATGTGCCTAAACATCACTGTCTATTTGGATTGTAATGACCTAAATAAAGCAGTGACACAAAGTTCTTTGTGCAGAATATCATGAATTCACTATGCTCATTGTTTAACATCAGACATACTGCAATCATATATTTTCCGCAAAAAATTCTTTGTCATGAATCTTTGAGATTAGATATTTTTTTGGTTTTACCTTAAAGCATGAATGCAATAAATCAGCTTTGGCATGTTCTTTCTATCATAAATGTCGGTCGTCTCAGGAAAGAAAACCTTGGAAGAAATAACATCGTATTTATTAATTGACATTCACTAAGATTCGTGCAGAAAAATTTTTATTTCATCTCAGCCCAAATTACAACGCATTAAAAATGCCCACATGACCTACTCTATAAAGAGGTGCAAGTCAAATTGATTTTATGTAACGATAAATCTCTTCCCTGGGGTTAAAAGACCGCGCTAACCACTGCACGAGTGAAAAATAGGAGTCACGCGCGACAAACCCACTTAGCAAAATAAACATTATAGCCATGGACAACATTTAAATGGGTTTCTACATGAACGAATAAAATGTTGGCTTATGTAAATCACAAAAATATTTCTCTAACCTTTGGAAGACCAACTTTACTGCAACCATTTATAAAGAAATTAATATTATCCGTGTGGCGAAAGTGGAGACCTCGAGACTACAAAACAAAGAGAAACAACAAACGCAATTAGCTTAAACTATACGTGTAAGCTTTAAGAAAGGTTGCAAAGTTTACGTAGGGTATGCGCCACATACGCAGGTAAACAGCTAACAGGAATATTACTTACGTTCAAAACTTTAAAATCTTTGTCGAATATTTTGCGCAGAGGAATCGTCTCTGGAGAAAAGAAATTACCCAGCTTTGCCAAGAACACACCGTTTCTGAATGCCTCTTCGAGTTCAGTAGTAGCTGGCAATTCCTCTTTTAGACATGCTTCCATCCACCTACAGACGAGACCAAAAGGCATGATTAGTGATAAATACCAATATTAGATACACAGCTGGGTGTTCCTCTCGTTACAATCCTAATACTACAGTAATACACTAGTAAAATTATGCAGAAATTCAGCTGGTTACAACTGCCAACTTAGCTCCTACGCACACTTTAGCTTCTTCCAGGTGACATAAGTATTGATAAGCCATCTGTTGCTTGCGTTGTTCATCCATTTCAGAGCCTGAAGCTCTCTCGGGACCAGCATCTGTGAAACGTTTCAGCATATACAAGTGAAAAAGAAATTCGTCAATCGACCGACAATAAGTGGTAATCCTGTAAATTACCACAGTGTGTGATTACCTTCGCCTCTGAAGGCGCCAGTCGATTCATTCCAGCGCCCGTCTTCTTGCTCCACGCCGATAACTTGTGTTGCCATCCTTCATGTATCAAGAATCTCTCAAAAAAATGAAAAACTAACAAAGCAAGGGGAGGCACCTTGCGATCGTGCACTAACCTGCGCTGCTGCGCTGAGGAAAATGGAGAAATGGAGGGAATTTCGAATAACAACGTTTAATATTATGGGATGAGTTACATTAGCACCCAGTCCCCTGCTGCTGAGAGCGTCTTCTATCTCTTCTGCGAATTGTTCTTAGTTAACCCAGAACAAAGAATGTTATTGTCCAAGCCCTCAAAACGAAAAAACTTGATGAAAACCTTGCGCACCGAAAGTTCATAACTAGACTGTTCACAGTCCCATATTTTTTCGTGAGATGGTTTAGATATACCGCGTCTTACCGCCACGGCTATCTTGATTTTCAAATGTACCGAGGGGACGGGCGCCGGGGATCATAGCTCTAGGTGAGGTCGGGGGGGGGGGGGGGCGGAACTGTCCCCCCGCCCCCTAAGTAGTTTTGACACTCATGCAAGATGGCAGCCCGTCGCAGAGCGCTCGATCTCGACGATCTTACGAAAAATAGAGGACTGTGAACAGTCTAGTTCATAACAGAATCAGTGACTACAGACAACAATAGATGGTTTTCATAGTGACGTCATAAAATTTTAAATTCAAAATAGCGAGGTTTTACGAATTTTTATTTACACTAGGTTGAAGATAAACAAAAAGCAAACGTTTGTACAAGTTTCCATTCCCGTGGCATGCTTCATTTCAAAAATACAGCAATTTGAACTTCCGAGTTTTCACAGTGCGTGACACCAATATAAGAATGCTGTCTAGTTGAAACTGAAGTCTCTTCTCTTGATTTTCGATTCAGCAGTATAACCATTTCAAGTATTAGACGATATGTTTATGCGCACGTGTGCCAGTTCTCGAATGAAAAAAAGAGTTTTTATAGGAAGAGTAAACTCCAGATGTTTTTGTTGATTTCCGGCGGCCACATTGGTGCACCAAAACGGTACACCAATATGGCGTCTCCATACAAAGCTCTACAAAGGTACGTGAAGCGTTACGGCAAATAACTCAGAAGCTGCGGGCCACAAAAGACCTGAGACTTGGACAAATTGTTTATATACTAGTCCAATATAACATTTCATTTTCTTGGCTTCTTTCACTGGACGGTTTCCAATTTATTTTTTTGTTGTGTGACAGTGCTAGTCAAGGATCTATCGAGTGGGAGGGGATGGGTGGGGCTGGACAGCCCCTCCCCCCCAATGGCACTTTTTCAAAATTTATCATAGCTTCCGTAGCACCTAACTGGCGGGATTCTTGTCCCCGGGGTATTTTTCCGCGTGGGAAAATCCCGCCGGGACTTCAAATTGATATAAAAAATGTCAGCAAGTCCACAGCAACAAACCAATGAGTGGTGTCGGATCTCCCGGTTGTAGACCTGGATCAGTACAATTAAAATTGTACACAAATGTGAAACGACAAACTGATCCTTACGGCAAGGCGATGAAGAAGTAAACAAAAGAATAATATATTTAAATATATATTTTTTGTTTTATTCTTCTGCCTTTTTACTTCTTAATCGCCTTGCCGTAAGGATCAGTTTGCCGTTTCATATTTACTTCAAATTGACTTGTATACTCATACAGCGCTCCAACGCTAATCCCGACAGCTACGCAGGCTAGTTTAAAATATCCAGCAAGGGCCAACGAACAAAACAAAGTTGCAGAATCTAAGCCTTCGCTTCTCACTTCGTTCGGTGGCAGGGGTGAGTTAGCGAAGTTAATCCAAAGCCCCCACTCTCCTCCGCCCCCCCTCGCCACGCTCTCTTTAGCATAGTAGCAAAGCGGAAAGCAAAACAAAAAATAACTTATGTTGTGGTGTTTGTATTTTGAGGCAGAATGTACAAACTATATGTTTTAGGTCTACCAGAACTAAGAAGGCGTTCAAATCAGACATGCATTAAATTTTAGAGTGCATTCCGATTCCGAATCATGTGACTAAGAATTCAAACAACATTTCAACTTCCTCTTCAAAAAATCTGTCATTCTCTCTGACTTTTCTTACAAACATTACATTTGAGTGAAGTTTGTAAAACTGAGAATATAGGGCAATATGATCCGTCTTTAACTCCTCTGTTTTTTTTTTTTTCATTTGAGTGAGCAGATCGCTTACTAGAGCTGAAGCAGAATAATTCAGTAATCATAAGAATAGAAATACAAAAAATAAAGAATTGCACAAGAGATATCTAGATTGTCTTGTGAGTTATAATCAGTAACATATAGCAGTTGTTCACTGATTATGGAACCAAGGATGATTCATTGCTTCAGTCAAGGTGACCCGTTCCTTCACTTGGGGTGTTAACATTTTGCTAATGAGTTCCTTAATCTGAAAAAGAAAAGAGGAAGTAAGTTGAGTCATCTTTGATTCTGCAAACACTGTTATCGTTAAGTTACCGGTCCCGGACTGACCACCCTACGGTTTATGGACTTCCGGAAAATACATTTTCTTGCGTTTGTCGCATTTCCCGCAAAAGTAATTTGCCGACCTAAACGGACTTAAGAGATATGAAGAGATCTTTGTTAGGGACCATGTTTACTGAATTAACTTGTTTACTTTGTCTCGCTTTATCCGTCCTGATGGTGAGTGAACAAATTTTATCGTACCTGAGGAGAGAGAGTCAAAGCTGTAACAGGGTATTCCAGTTGACCGGAAGTCGTTTGCTTCAAAAGATGTTTCGGGTCGGAATCATCAAATGGGAAGCTGCCGCAAACCATAGTGTAAAGAACTACACCAAGACTCCAGACATCGCTGGCCATGCCATCATAAGGGATACCTGAACAAAGGCACTGTACTAAGGCAACAACTCAAGCAACAGTCGAGAAGGTAACGCACATAGCCTAGACTGTATTGATGCTTAACAGTCAAAATCGATCTTCGAACTTTTAATTGAATATATATCTTTGCATTTTACACTGCAGCACTTCAGACGAGCAGTGTCTAAGCGTTTGCCTGGCCAGTTGGGTGACGTTGATGTATCTCGGTGTTAGTATTTACAGCCCTCTGTAACAGACCCCGTAAAACCATCATGTAGCAGCTTTCCTAACCCTAAAAGCTAATTGGTACGATACCCGAACCGTGAAACCTGAAAGGGGTTACTGGTTTAATTCATTCTTCCCAGTGATAATTTAGGCTCCCCCAGTACCTAGTTTGTTTCTAAATGTTCTAAACAGCTAATGTTTTTTCTTCCCCGGTCACTTTAAATATTAATTGTCACTTCTACAAAAAACAGTGTGTTTCGTTATTCATATTTTTTTAAAAGAAGGACAAATATAAAGCAGTATTACCACTGCCAAGAAAATCAACGGGTACAAGTAATCGATCTCGCATCAAAAAGAGTAAATCTTTCAGTTCCTCTCGCTGAAAAATAAGCCAACCCGGTGGCGTTTTCTCCGGGAACCCAGTCTAACAAACTATCTATCAGAGAAAATTTGGTAGTCACGTGACCGTACGTCCGTATCATATGGCTGTATTGCGGGCTCAGGTATCGACCTATAAATATCGCATGGTGTTTTGAAGTTTTTCACTGATCGGAGCCTAAAGTTCCTCCTTTTTTGAATGTGGAAATCCTCTGAGAGGAAAAACTCAAAGTTTGTCTTAAATCCTCAGGGAGCCGTTTCTTGAAAGTACCAATAATTATCGGGTGTGGAAAGCTTTTTTATTCAAGATAGATTTCTTCGAAGTGGTTACAAGATCCATTATTCTCCTTCGCTTTTGTCCTGGCTAACGGTATATATCATAAATATCTAGAGGCATCTTTGATCACCTCCGAATTATTGGACGGTTTGAAAAACTGAAGGTTCGAGAAATCGGGATTCTACTATAGTTTTCTGTGGTAAACGTGACTAAAAAACAGGAAAAAAAGGACCATAGGCGATCACGAGATAACAGTCAAGGATAACATGAGTACCTTGAAGTATCTCTGGTGCCACGTAAGCGTACGAGCCACAGAAGGTTCTACTTCGCGCTCTTTGATTCTCGATGCTTCCGATATACCGCGCAAAACCAAAATCGGTAACGATGGGCTGGTTATCTTCCGAGAGTAAAATGTTTTCAAGCTTGAGATCTCTGTGGGTTACTCCTAGTAAAAGAAAATGAACGAACAACATTTTTGTCACGGGACTAAATACACAAAATTTAGGTGACAACCAGAAACTCGGTCACTGAGCAAGGAAGACTGTCAGATGCAGTCGAAAGCCTCTGGAGACTACAGTAATTGCACAAAAATATAACAACTCTTTCCAATTTGATTGTGTGAATATGATAAAATAAATAAGACATACTGTCTTAAAATTTCTTAGTTCTTCTTTTTTTAGAAATCAGTGGTAAGAAGGAAAAACTGAAGGACATGTCTATGTATCTTCTAATCTTTCTGATAAAATAGACTATAAACCAGTGCAATGAAGCATTACAAATAATAACGGCTTTGCAGATAAACGTTTGAACAAGCTACTTCCCTCGATCGAGTCTTGTTCTTAGAATTGCAAACCCAACTCTCAGCTGAACTCTACCTAGCCAAATGAAAATGAAAACTGAGCATCCTGGTACACTTGCCGCAACAGGGACCGCGCAGCAAGTTTTCGAGTGGGGGGGGGGGGGGGGGCTAAAGAAGAATGCGTGAAGGAAAATTTTGGGGGGGGGGCGGGGGGGGGCATGCTTGTGGATTTCTATTCAATTTCTCTAAAGTGACGGAGAATGCGAATAACGATAAAACTATTGATTTTTTTCCACATCTTCAGTGATCTTGCTATCGGGTCTGAAAATTCACCATCACTAAATTGAAATATCATAGATTGTTATGTTATACTACTGATATCAACCTTTAATTATTATAAATAAGCCAGAAATCCAACGATTTTGCTTGAGCTGCCTTGAACTCAAGGCTGTATAATTACTGAACAATTATTGCACGAGGCTGAGTATGATATGAAGAGTTATGCAGATCGAGGGGGTTATCCGCCAAAGCCGAAGGCTTAAGCCCGGTGGATAACACCCTTCGAGATCTGTATATCTTCATATCATACGAAAGCCGAGTTCAATAATTGTTTAATTATTCATTCAAAATATTTACACGGCAAAAAATGAAAATTCAATTATAGAACAGATTCAGAAAAAAGTAGCAAAAATTATGCAGAGTTTACTCGCCAGATAAAGAAGGTTTTCCATTTTGTTTGGAAAAGTAATCAGAAATTTTAAGAGATCTCTTCTTTGCATTACTAGTGGTATGTGAAGTCTCGTCGTTCGTATTTATGTTGCCGTGTACCATGTGCACTTCTTTGTTCGTAATAACCGCCGGATTGAATGTTCCTTGATGACCAGAGCTATACACAATTCTGCGGTTTAAGTACTTTCGATGACACAATGTTTTTATAAACAGACCGCGTTCAACAAAAGTTGCAATTGGAATGCTAAACGAGCCGTGAAGCCTGACATCAAAAGACGGACTTCGCGCTGATCGAGCTAAAATCAGGACGCACAATAACAAGAGAAACAATAACTTCATGATCTTCCAAAAATCAAGGTTGAAACTAATAAACAATTTGTTTGAGAATCGCCTTATAAACTAAACCCAGTTATTAATTTGGATCGAAATTGACCAATTACGAAACAACGCGTTTTCTTGAGAGGTCCGCAGGAAAAAGAAGCCATTTAAAAGACGTTTACCTCTGCTAGGTTAGAAGCGAAAAAATATTTTACAATTGTAACGACTAATGCTTCATTCTGTCTATTTATCTGCGCGTTTGTCTTTGCCAGTAACTCTGGTCATTTTCGAATTAACGATTTTTTGCTATTTTTCACTCCGTTACTTTTGTTAAATTATTTTTTGTTAAATTTATTTTTATTCTTGCAAAAAAGTGGGGGGGCTAAAGCCCCCCCAGCCCCTCCCTCTGCGCGGTCCCTGCGCAAATACATGACACTCACCCTTTCTGTGGCAATGGAGTACACCATCCATAATAGATTTAAAGATAACTCTAGCCTCATCTTCAAGCAGTTTGGTACGTTTATGTAACAGATTAAGAAGATCTCCGTTTGACGCGAGCTCCATTATAATGAAGAACTGATGCCTTCCGTCGATAAGATCATGCACTCGAACAACGTTCTTGTGGTTCAGCCATTTTAGGATTTCAATCTCTCTCTTCAAGAATCTGTCACTTTTTCCTGAGCCAATCTTGGGAGAAAATTATTTATTAACAATTATAAAATCCAATTTATTGGATCAGAAAATAGAATACACGCTCTGATTGGTCATTAGATAAAGAAAAAAAGAGAGCCTCCTATGCGCGTGCTTTCGCTGCGAACTGGTTTTTCTACTTTTATAGAAAACAATATTCAGTTAATATAATGTTGGCATAGAGAGTTTTTGTCGGAATACTTAAGCGAAGGTTGATATCAGTTTCGCATGTTTCCCAAAAACAAATTTGGCATGCACTGACTACTAACTACACTGACTACTATTTTGTAATTATTTTTACCTCAGTTTTGCTAACAATTTTGACAGCGACATCCTTTTGAAGGTTGATAGAGTAAGCTTTTTTCACATCACCGTAAGTTCCCTGGCCTATTTTACCAGCGACTTCATACCCATGTCTTCTTAACAGCTCTTCTTGGTCTAGATCGCTTTCACTTTCATCATCCCAACTTCCAAAGGACCGCCCATAGCCAACGAAAAAATGTAAGCATTTAGTAGTAATATAGATGATAGGAATCACAATACAGCCAATCAGAACAGAGAAGACAGCAAGCCCAAACATAAGTTACTTACGGCCTGCACGCAAACCGCGCATTCTCTCATTTTGACGTCATTAACTGTTGTGACGCAACAATCCTTGGAAGATTGTAATGTAATGTAATGTAATGTAATGTAGTGTAGTGTAGTGTAGTGTAGTGTAGTGTAGTGTAGTGTAGTGTAGTGTAGTGTAGTGTAGTGTGGTGCAGTGTAGTGTAGTGTAGTGTTGTGTAGTGTAATGTAATGTAATGTAATGTAACGTAATGTACTGTAATGTACTGTAATGTAATGTAAGGTAATGCATTATTTTCAAATAGGCCAAATCCTTAAAGTACAGCCCGAAAAGTAACAGAAATAACAATCAAACAAACATATTAAAACAACTGAGCAGCTTGCATTAAAGAGTAAAAAGAATGAACAAGAAAGGGCGAAGGAAAGGTAAAAAAATAAAATTAATACAAAATAACAGTAACATTTATTTTTTCGTCGCACTCAGATTATTAAAATTTTTGGTTACGCTTCGGGCTACATCAATATTGATTAAATGCACAATGAATTAAATTTGGGTATTTCCCTACCTGCAAATTCTCGTGTATTCTTTTTCTTTTCTTTTCTTCTTTTTTGTCATATTTAAGTGGACTGAGAATCTTGATTTAATGGGTAAACCGAAATTCATTTCTTCTGATGTCAGGTGCACATTCACCCAAAATTTCGTGAATAACGTGTGTATTTATTTTCAGTGGAAAAACTTATCCCTGAGTTTATATCTCCTCTTCTACTGTCCTGTGGTGGCTTATTACAGTATGTTTCCATTATCATGAAAATTTCCGTTTGCGCGTTTTTGTTTGTTTGCTGAGACTGAAAAAAAAAATTGAGGGTGAGCTGGGCGGAATAATTGGAAAACAACTGTAGTCCTGAAATGCTCAGGCAGAATATTCTTATTTTTCTGTCGACGTTTAGGCTGAAAATATTGGTGAATTATTCTTAATTATAAGAATTATAGCTTGTGGTATTTCCGCTTTATAACGTTAAGTTAAAAACTGACATAAATTGTGCTGTATTTCCTTTCGATACAAAACTGCGTCATTTTCAAATTTGCAAATTTCAGCCTCAAAATTCTTTTAAAATATATTCTTAAAGAAAAAAAGAGTGTTATTTCCGTCATCGTTGGCTTGGCAACAAAAAGGTATAAATTTTAAGAAGACGGTTTGTCAGTATAAAAAAATGCATATTTTGAGTAGCCTGCGTAGCAAGCGTCTGGAATCGAGTTTTTGCACGAAAGTTGCAGCGAGAGCAAAAAACAGCTAAAAACGTTCCATCTTCCTTCAACAAACTAGCGAGGCCGGAAACGCTCGCTTTCCCGCTCGCTACGCAGGCTGTTATTGGACAGTTGCGAAACGTTATATCACTGAAGAATCCTTTTGAAACAATATCCGCTGAACGGTAAATAAACCATCGCAGGCTTTCAGTTGTCCTGTCCTCACAAGGTCCTCACACAAAATGGCGACACAGTCATCTGACGAGGACAGCGAAGACTCGCTTCCCAGGTATGGATGGAGAGTACATCTGGATAACACATTTTCACTTAAGCCTCAGCCATGTTATCTTCCTCGGTGGAGCCAAATACCACGGCTACTTGGTCTGGGATGGAGGTATTATGCCACGCCGAAAAGTGACTTTGTTTGTTTGTGTTTTCTTTCAATTCGCCGGCCGGCGGATTGCATGCATGCTGTTAACATTTCCGCGGTTATTTTCAGATTTATGAAATACGCTACGAGAGAAAGGAAAAATGGAAGAGTACCGTTTATAGACCCATTTTCCACAAATCCTTGTCGGCAGGTTTATGGTATGTCTAACTTAGCTGAAGTGACATAATTTACCTATGCTTAAATATTCTTGACACGTTGCGATTATAAGCTGAAGTTTCATTCAAAAAGAATTTTGGCCATTGCGGTATCTCTATCGTTGATGCATGCATTGTCGCAAGGAAAATCGATCTAATATTTAATTTAAATTTCTGAATTATCTGCTTTTTACCAAAATTAACGGCCAGTTGATTTTCGTGTGCTCTGACACACGAAGAAAACCTTTGAAAGAAAAATTTAACTGGCCAGTCTCTTTTCGCAAAGACGAGTTTTGAAGAATCGCGTTAAGGTCATGTTTTATCGCAGAAACTGTCAAACGAAGAATGCAAAGTGAAGGATATCTCCTCAAATTTTTTATTCATAAGATTACAATTAACGAAATTATGGTGAAAGATTTCAAGTTAGATATAACAATGGAAAGACTACGTTACACCGGATGTTGACATCAAATAGAAACTCCGATATAATTTTGATCATTTTCTATACGGTAAGCTTACTGGTAATTTTACAATCTCCACAAACAGTTACCCGTGGAGAATAACTCTGAAACATGTTAAGCACTAATATATTCTCCTTAGCAGGTGAGATAAGTGTGATGTTTACCGACAGGTGTATAATAATCTTCCGTGTCCTTGCCAATTTTCTGAAAATTTTCTGTAGTGTTTGTCGTGCAGAAAATAGTGGTTTTGAATTACAAATAAGGACTCAAGAAAAAAGACAACAAGAAGTTGGAAATGTTTAAAATAAGTTTTAATTTCTATTTCCACACATATTCTTTGCTGAAGACAGACAGCTAATAATTGTTTTTGAGACCAAACAAAAAAGTCAGTTTATTTATCCCCCTTAGTTCTCAAAATAGCCATACACAGTATAAAGCTCTCTAAAAAAAGAACACAAACAGAGCAGTTGTTCTTTGATAGTGAATGAACTGGAAGGTTGCTGAGGTTCATCCGTTTTTTTTTTGCCAAGCATTGTAATTTTCTTAGGAAACTTTATTAAATTAGAATACTGATTTCAAACCTCCTGTGGAAACAAAATTAATGGTTAAAACATTTTGGAATTGAGAAACTTTGAGTGTGATAATTGTATTAGAGAACAAAGGTCGGATTGGTGCAGACAGTCAAATAAAAAAGAATGAAAATACTTGACTGAAAAATGAATATACTGATTATTTTGCTTTGATTTTTATGCCCTGGTGATACTGTACTTTAAAAAATGTTTTCATGTCAAAATGGTGAGATAATGGTATTGAAGCTGCGTATACCTTTCCATAAAATACCATAATATTACTCTTTAATTTGTCAACTGTATTTCACCCAGGCCCAGGTATGTTTTTTTTGTGAATTGGCATGGTGGAATATAAACTTTGTGTATAAAAAGGCTCTTTCACTTGAATACAGTTGGTTCAGGTATGTTAGGAACCTTTATGCTTAATTTTGAATTTAAGAGATGGTAAGTTAGCTTGTGAACTAGCATTTCAACTTTTGCATTTGTGTGCAAATGCGCATATTTTTTGTTGCACTGTGTGTCTTCTTTAGTTGCATAACTTTTCATGGGGTTTTTAAAATGCAGACATAGTGACATTAATGCAAAGTTAATGCTTTGAATGAGTAGCTTGTGCCAAGATCATCTTGATACAAATATGGAGTTTTTGACATATAGCTGATTCAACACAGGTTGCTTTGAGCATTAGGAATTTGGCATTGGGTGCAAGCTATTGTTTGCCAGTCACTCAAGTAAATCATTGCATTGTTCCATATGCCCAAATGCCCAATACCCAATTACCAAAGCAACCTTTTTTCATTTAGCTGTATATTTCTTCATGCGGTAAATACATTGTAAAATCAATTCATTTCAGGAGTTCCTCTTGGTGGGATAGGATGTGGCAGCATTGGAAGAGGATGGAAGGGGGAATTTAACAGATGGCAGATCTCTCCAGGAATGTACAATTACACCTATGTAGAGGCTAATCAAGTTAGTGACAGTTAAAATCTCATGTCTCCCTGAGTTTCCCTCTATTGGAGATTTAAAGGAGAATGAATAATTATTACCATGTAAAAAGGTATCTTATAATACAATTCATTGATTGAAAGGTATTGATAGATCTCCTATGTTTTTCTTTTAGGATAATTAGAGTATTATTAGTGCGAGACTTGCCTCTAGATGCTATCTCCATGTATAAGCACTGACCTGTATTTTTGTTTATGTTGGATTATTACAGTTTATTGTTTGTGTGAGGAAAAAAGGACGAACAACATACCAGGTATGTTCAAAGCAATCAAGCTGATTTAACTATTTGAAAATAGTAATGTAAGCAACTCCATTTTTGTCTTCCAGTCATCATTATGAAGTAGTACAGTAAATTGCGTGACATATTTTGTAGGCTGTGCTTTCTCCAAACCGTCCTAATGGGGTTCTTTGTGGCCGCAGTTTACAGGGATGGAACTGGGGTTTCAGTGGTTGCCATGCTACCTATCATGCTCTATATCCTCGTGCATGGACTATTTACTACCTACCAGGACAAAATATTAAACTTGTTTGCCGTCAGATTTCTCCCATATTTCCTAATGATTACAAGGTAAGGAAATAATGCAGCCTGCTGCTGGAAATCAACAAAAAATAGAAGTTTTTGGTGGGTAAAATCAAAACAGTTTCATAGTTTCTGACAGTCTTAACACAATTTAATTAATGCACCTCGAAATCCCTGCCTCTAATACTACAGTGTACATGCTCCATGATCATTTTGTTTTGCTCCAGAAATGCCTGTAGGCATTTTATATCCATATACTGTCACTGTCAGCTTACATCTTAGAAATGCATATTTCAAGCCAAAAGAACAAGTGGGAAACAATTGACCTCAAGGGAGTACAGTCAACTGTAGGGACCTTCAGTTGGTGTCCACATTGGCAAGAGCTGGTTATAGCAGGAGTTTATTTCAGGCAAATGTCTGAAATTTTTTTTTCTCTGGGATGTCCATATTATAAGGGTGTCAATTCAACGTGCAAAGAAAGTCATGTCCAATAGCCTGGGGCTAGTGGATTTTGCTATTGGGCTAGTGATATTTGCTCTTAACTTGCCCTACGGGCAAGTGCTGTTTTTTTGGAATTCAAATTACAGAAGGATTGTAATCAATCCTTCTAATCAAAAAAGCTTTTGGGGCTAGTTGAAATGACTTGTGGGCTTCAGTACATGCTAGCTACAGCTTGCCCAAATGGCAGGCTGTCAAAGTGACTTTCTTTGCAATGCACCCTGCCACTATAATGAGGTGCCCGCAAGCGAGAGTTGGCTGTTTTGCCATTTAGTTCATACAGTTCTGTTTCTTACAATCAAGATATTTCAATACAAGCCAGAAGGAAGTCCCTTTATATTTTACCTATCTATCTTACAGAAGACTTACACTTGTAAATAATTAATTTGTGTCTGTGTTTTTATTTCTCAGGACACCAGCTTACCTGTCTGTGTATTCATTTGGGACATTGAAAATGATAATGACGAAGAAGTTGAAGTGTCAATAATGTTCACTTTTCAAAACAGTGATGGAACTCCAAATGAAGTATCAGCTGGTCATTTCAATGAATCATTTACATGCAAAGTTGGAGCTCACTCCGCCACTGATAATCACGTTCATGAGAAAAGAAATTCAAAAAATATTGGGAGCTCAAGTGAGGTTACAGGTGTTCTCCTGCACCATAAACATCCAACGCAGCCATACACATTTGGGATTGCAGCCAAGTCAATACATCAGGTACAAAATTTTACTTGTAGGGCTCTTGATGAATTTGATACACACAGCATTTCTTGAGTTTCTATAATGTAACTTTACATTTTTATGCAACTTAGTCAGTAAAGTGATTCAGCCAACAGCTGAGAAGTATAATTTGGACATTAGTGTACATGTGCCTCCCTTAATCAGAAATCCAGACAGTCTTGCACTTGAATTGTAAATTTGATGCAACAATTAGTATTTCATTGTCACTGAAAGACAAGAGTAAGTATTAGGGCCCAGTGGGTGCTGTTAGCAAGAGCACAGCTCTGTTGAAGAAGTACAGGTAAGAACTGTCACTTTCAAATGTGTACATGTGTGTGAGTTTAGGTGTTTATTCTAGGAGGCAAAATTAAAAGTTCTGGTGATATACTCAGTAGAATGCCATTTGATGTATAGCTATCAGTGTTGCTGTGTTAGTGAAAGTATGCAGATGTAGGGTAGAATAATTTGCTGACTTGGTTTTTGTTATTGATAAGTAACTTATGTCACAAATACTGCCCAAATTCTTTACTTACCAAAAGAGATATTGGTTAATATGGTTCTTTCAATAATCAGTTTACAATTTAGGTGAGTTTGATGACATAATTTATGAAATGGTTTTAATTGAGCATACTCCCCTCCCTCTCTTTAGGCTGGAAAAAATGTGGTCACCGTGACAACCAAAACTGCTTTTGATGCACAAACCCCATGCAGGGGTGTGTGGGAAGATTTAATGGATGATGGAAAACTCAGCCCTAAAACAGGTGTTAAATAATAATAGTCCTAGAAGTTGTTGATGTAATAATGAATTAAGGCTGTCTTTTCATCTACAAATGAGAATTTTCCCACATTATTCATCATTATCCTTAAGTGAAAAATGGAATAACGTTGAACCGGGTTAAATACTGAAACCACTGAACTACTTGCAAACTTATTGCAATAGTTGGCACAAATCTATCAAAATCTACTATGTTCATAAATCCTTCTTAATTAGATAATCAAATATATGGAAAAAGTAGCGTGAAAGAGAAAACAATGTACTTGTTAATTATTGTTGAAGTGTTTGACATGCTCAGCTGTTACTACATCGTGCAGGGCCCAGTGAACCATGCAAACAAGAACACATCCTTTGTGCTGCTGTGGCAGCTACGACCAAGATACAAGCAAAAGGAAAAGCAAAATTAGAGTTTTCGCTGTGTTGGGATAATCCTGTTATCCACTTTGGATCTTCAAAAACCAAGCATTATAGGTAATGATAAAGGCAATTTAAATGTGTACTTGATATAGAATTGAATTGAATTCAGAAAAATGGCAAAACATTTCTTAATTTTAAAACAATGGTGTTTTCTTGAAGAACTTAGATAGAGACATCTCTAATTTGTTTTGTTTAGGTTTGGCTTAGAGCAGGAGCTTAAGCAGTTTTAAAATATTTTTTGTGTTTGACTCTTTGTGATATTTACTTTAATTTAGGTTTTATACACGTTTCTTTGGTCGCCACGGTAATGCAGGGAAAGCCCTCTGCCGTCATGCTTTGATGCATTATCCTAAATGGGAATCAAAAATTGACATCTGGCAAAAGCCAATTCTACAAGATGAGTAAGTTCCCTGTCTGTTGTAATGTTTTTTTTTGCTGAGCTTCATGAAGACAATGCATGTTTTAGGTCAATGCATGAACTTCCAGTATTTTGTATGAAGAGGAGGTAACCCTATCATCTCCTTTGCAGAGACCCACATATTTTAGGGATAGCAAAGACTCTTGGATTATGTAAATTTTACACAGGACACTGAAAACTCCTCTTTTTTTGTGACTCCAGAAAAACTTGAGATATTGTACACTTCTAATAATTAATCATAGTACGGTATTGCAAGCATTGGAGCCTTAGAAGCTACTGAATTTTTAAAACAATATTTCAATTTATGTTGATAACCTTTTTGGAAGCAACCAAATTTTTTGAGTCCTGGGTTCATGTCACTGGAAAATTCCTTGAATTCATTTTCTCTCACTGCTGTAGTGTGGACCCTGTGAGGGTGGTATATACATTTTCAGCTATTTAAACAATCCTGCACTGAATGCGCACAATATCATTAAATTGTCCATCTGTTTTCTTCTTTAGCTCATTACCATCATGGTACAAGTCAGCATTGTTTAATGAACTTTACTTTGTTGCTGATGGAGGAACAGTTTGGTTGGATGTGGCAGATAACTCGAATGACCAAAAGACTTCTATCCCTGATTTTGTCAAGGAATATGGCCGATTTGCATATTTAGAAGGTACTTGATTGGCTGAATATCTACATGGTACGGCAGTACATACAGCAGTTAAGTACTGATGTACTTTTCTCCCGTTTTGCAAGACAATGGAAGGCTTGAGCAATTGATGGAATAATACTTTATTCTTTCACAGGACATGAATATAGGATGTACAACACCTATGATGTCCATTTCTATGCATCTTTTGCACTCACGTTACTTTGGCCAAAGTTGCAGCTTAGTCTTCAATATGATATAGGTTGGTGCCCTTCACATAAAAGCAGTATATTTTAATGAAAAATAAACTTCTGAGACTAAGGTATTGTAGCTTTTAGAGTGTCCAGATTACACATTTACATCATACTGTAGAGATTTCCGTTGTAGGTTTTGAGGTCAATGTTGGATGTTTCCAAAAAAAATTGTTTCTCCTCTTTTTTTGTGTTACATTCACCGATTCTCAAGAAACTATAGTTACACCAATTGCCTTTTTCTAGCTGTGAATAGTAATAGTTGACACTACAGCTGCCCCCGCTCTGTATGTTATCGGTCAATAGTATTCTTGCTCGTTGTGTAGCTCTTTGAAATATACCGATTCACAATGAAGATTTTCACACATATTCCATACAAACAGGAAATAAACGCAAAGTTCCAGTTTCGATTTCGATGCACACAGCTTTGATCAAAACATTCTCAGTTTCGAGAATAGTTTATTCTAAACCATAAGAAAAGATTTAATTAGAAGTTTAATTTTTCGTTATTTCTATTTCACGTTTTACATTTAGTTCATTTTATTTGCCGGAAAGTAGGCCTTAGAAATTAAAAGGACGTTTGTTCAATTCACGCTCGGGCATTCTAGTCTTATCTTAAACTCTATAGCAGAAGGACATCTGTGAGCAGGGAATAAGTCAATTTGATGGTCAGCGAATTTCTGTAATCGTCCATCGTTCTGCTGGTGATAAGCTAGCCGTTGAATTATTCATTCTTCTTGCTTGTTTGGGACCGAGTCTTATTCCGGTCAAAGAAAGAGAAAGAGTGTCTGGCAGGGTTTCCAATCAAAGATTTGTGAACTCGTGTCTGGCAAACTCGCTTAGTGTTAAAATAGACAATGTTATACGCACCTTATAACTTCATTTAACCAGTGTCTTTTGGTCCATAACTTTCATAACAACTGCTCCACAGAATGTCACCGATAACACGTAACGCAAAAGAGTATCGAAGTATGACTGCACAAAATCTACCAATTGTAAGCGGTCCCTTCGGGAATTTTTGTGTTTTACGTCATCCTAACCATTTCGTACTTGCGGGCGCAAACAATAGAAACGTCATCATTACCTATCGATTCCTCGCGGCCCCTGTTCAAGCAAATCGAGATTTAAGTACTTTCATTAATATGCGCGTGAGTTACTGGAGTGCCTCCTCGGGATTTCGCCTTCTGTGTTAAATCCCTGCGGGGGCAATTAAACAATATTTTAATTCCATCTTCATTCACTCTCGTAGTAGCAGTTTGAACTCCAGAAACCATTTCTATAGTTTTGATTGGATTCTTTTTTCCTCCATCCTTCAGCGCAAAGTGTGAATGAAGCAGATAATCAAGTCATGCTGACCATGATGAATGGAAGAAACTGTCAGAGGAAAGTATCGGGCTGTGTACCCCATGATGTAGGCGATCCAGGTCAGTTCCTTGACGGTTGTTTTCAAAAGTAGCCATGCTCAAAATTCAGCAAAATTTCCACATTTTATTTTGTTGAATGGTGAAAAACAAATATGGCCATGTATTGCCAGAGAGGTTTTGCTTTTGGTCTGTGGATTTTATCACAGACTCAAAAGTTACAACTGCATGCTAAATAAAGAGTATCGTGTGAAAGAACTGCTCAAGAGGTTTCATTTGAATGGTCACACCATAGGATTTTATCCACAGACTCAAAAGTTAGAACTACATACTAAATAAATTGCACCCTGTGAACGTACTGTTGAAGAGGTTTCATTTTAATGGTCAAACCACACGATTTTATCCACAGGCTCTTATAATGTCTGAGCCGCAAATACAGTTTATTAAAGCTGTCAAGGGAAAGTCAGTACAGTTATTAACGTATGTAAGTCGCGCGATATAAACCAATAACGCACTCCAATCAACCAATGATCTTCCAGAATTTTGCCCAGGGCGCGAAAGTTAAATATGTTAAATGTATGTTAGTGAATCGTTGATTTTAATGGTCGCATATTATTGTCTCTAGCTGAAGAACCCTGGGAGAAGGTGAATGCCTACACGATTCATGATACAGCGCAATGGAAAGATCTCAACCTCAAGTTTGTTCTTCAGGTGTGGCAACTGAATTATATGTCACTGATTCATTTACGATCACTTTCAAGTTCGGAATTTTTAGTGGAAACCAAGATAGAAGATAGTTTAAGATTTAAAGTTGTTTGAGGGGTAAATTAATGGTAAATTTGTACTATTTCAGGTGTATAGAGACTACGTTGCTACAAAGAACATTCAGTTTTTGAAAGACATGTGGCCAGTTACAAAGGTAACAAAACTGCAATGTTGAACTTGATCCAGTGTAATGTCCTTCTCATTTTATAAATGATCTTTTCACTGATTGTTTATGGGCGTACGGAATTGATGATTCTATTAACAATTAGTTGGACGTGTGTTTCTTATATAAACCTTGTAAAAGGTCTCGCTCATGGCAGTGATATAAGAGCTGCTCTTATCAAGTATTCTCTTGGAGGCACTAGTTCGACCAACAAATTCTCAAATGGCCATCGTAGGGAGATGTGCATGATATTTATAGGTGTATTTTTAGGAACAGAGTTGCTCCTACGTTTTTATCGAAGCTACGATCAATAAAGAGAAACATTGTCAAGGTGATAATCTGTCTGTGTGATGTTAATCTTGGCAGTTTGTTTTACCTGTTTTAGAAAGTGATGAATAAGACCATGATGTATGATACTGATGGAGATGGCTTGATAGAAAATTCAGGATTTGCGGATCAAACATACGACGCCTGGCCAGTTACAGGACCAAGGTACCGCTCTTTTCTTCACTCTGTGGGAGGGGGAGGGGAAGGCGGACTTTCCTCCGTAAACTCAGTCCGTATAGACTATCCCTTAGTACTGAGTGACTAGGGAGTTTAAGCAACAACGAAAGCGACGGTCACGAAAACGACAGTTAAAAAGTGTGTTCTTGCACCTTCAAACTGCATCGCGCATATTCCATCCTCCTCAATTCGTCAAATGTTGGTGAATTTTTCTGGAGTTGAATTCTCATGGATTGCGTCAAAAAAAAGAGGGTCGTTGTCTTGCGTTCAGGTCCTCCACAAAACGTGAAATTAGGCAGTTTCACGTCGTTGTCGTGCATCGAAGGCAAAGAAATGTACCAAAAAGCGTAATGCACTTCTATTAACAAATGGTACCCCACCCTGTTACCCCACTCCTTTGTATATCTTATATTGACAAATGGTACCCCTTTAGAGCGCTATATCCCCTTTAAACTGCGGTAAATGCAATGAATAAATCACGTTTTCTTGACTTTTCCACCGCCATGAAATGCATCTGTGAGCCCTTTTAGTGCCTTTTACAGACCGAAATAACAAAATTTAATGTCCCTACTATGTCATATACTTTAACTAGTAAAATCCCCACCCTACCTATCATATACTCGAACCCTGAAAAAGGTCCCCCTTTGAAGCGAAGCCTCCCCGTTGTATCCCCCGGGCATTCTTGTTGCTTGAGGTCGCTTTTATCTTCTATTAAATACATGCATATAATCGTAGAATCCCTGGAGATTACCTGGAGATTTACCTTGTTCACTAATCTGTTTTCAATCGTTTCTTGTTATCAGTGCTTATTGCGGAGGGCTATGGTTGGCATCTCTGCGAGTCATGCAGGAAATTGCCGTTGTGTTAGAATTCCCAGATGAGGCTAAGAGATACGCGAAGATCCTAAGCAATGGAAAAAAGGCTTATCATTCTCTACTGTGGAACGGTAATTGGTTTGCATATCCTAATAACTAGCGACTGATGTGATTGTTCTGTTGGCAAAGGCACGCATGTACAAGGCTGACAATTTTCGGATCATAGATCTATTAGGCTAACTCAATGTTGTACCCAACTCAAATCTCCCGGGGATAAGATTCTTTGTGTAATGTATTTGCATTATAATGTGGCATTCACATTTAAATGATATGGAAATTCCTGAAACAAAACGTTTTATTCCCAAAGGGTTTGAATTGGGTACAACATTGAGTTAGCCGAATAGGTCTATTATACATTTCTGGGAAACTACCCACCTACCCCTCCCCCAAGCCAACATTAACTTTTACTTCTCACTTAGGGCAAAATGTTGGCTTAAGGGAGGGGGTAGGTTGGAAGTTTCCCAGAAACATTATTTTTGTAATCCTATCAATAACTTCAGTAGTGCTCTGCAGTGAAAACGACACTGTTTTTTATTTGTTTGTTCTATGCCCAAAATTGCGCATGGAGGTTTTTACTTTCTAGATACATTTTGCCCATATTGGAAATGAATTTATAAGTTTATTCCAAATAATCGATTTCAGTTGTGTGTATTTGCGATCCCTTTTACCTCAATATTCCCAAGCATTTCTTTCTCGTTTCAGGTACCTATTACAACTATGATAGCAGCACAAGTAAATACAGTAACAGTATAATGGCGGATCAGATGGCTGGTCAGTGGTATCTCAAGGCATGTGATCTTGCACAGACTGCACCCTCTGACCAGGTAATCACTGCTCCTTTTTTCGAACCTGCGAGCAAGCTCTTCATTTGGAGGATATATTGTGAGAAGTTACGCGCGAGAGACACGCGCGTTTTCGCGCGGCTCACTTCGCCGGCCCCTATTGAAATGGAGAGCCTACTGCTTTTTGTGAATTTTTTTTCCTGGTCTACAGTGGCGTTTCTCGCCTGTAGTCTCCTAGCGGTGTTTCCGTAATCCTTAACGCTATCCGAGACGAATGTATTCTAGGACCACGTGAGCCCGGAAGCATTAGCCGGGCAAAAATACGAGGCCTGGGAACCGGAAAGGGTGAATCATGCTCGCTCCCCAAAGAGTTTTCATCAAATTCGTTAATAATTAACATCCCTCCCGTTAACATTTGTTGAGAAAGAAATTTATTATTGTTGGGAGGGGGGGTTGGGGAGGGTAGATATGGATGACAGGTGACTTGCCTTTTTTAAAATTCGCCTGTAAAAGTTTTCATATGAGAATGAAAACGAGTTTCTATTGAACTTGTTTCTCTTAATAAAAGGGTCATATGATGGTGGCTTTATTGTAATTTCTGCCCGCATGGTTTATGTAGGTATTCCCACGAGAGAATGTGGTGAGTGCTTTGGTCACAGTGTACAAGAATAACGTGTTAAAGTTCCAAGATGGCACCATGGGTGCCGTGAATGGCATGAGACCTAATGGGCAGGTAAGTTGTGCTGGTCAATACTGTTACTGGACTTCGTATCCGCAGGAAACAATAGATGTTTGGCTTTTTTGTTATCTGCAAAGACTGTTCGTCTTTAGTAAGGCAAGCCTACCGGGCCAGAAACCTTTGAAAATGCTCAACCATCTATTAAAATGCTTTAGTAAGCTGCAATCCTCGTCACAAATCGTTGAAACAGAAGCCATTTGTCTTCAATTTTCTCCAAATTTCTTTCATTCACTCTTCACACCTTTGTTCTCACTCAAATCTACCCCTCTCCTTCCCCAATGTTGAGCCACGCGTATTTTGGAGTACTGAGATGACTGCAATACCTAAATCAACATTGGGCAAGGGGGAAATCACACAAGTGTTTCAAGATTTTGCACGCCAACTTTGAAGCCACGAACATCTCGGAAACCTCTATTGTCAACTCTTCTAAGAGCTTCGTGGCCACCCGGCCTAAACGTTTAGGTGTCATTCTTCATAACAGGTCGACACCAGTAGTTTACAGGCGGAGGAGGTCTGGACTGGCGTTACATACGCTGTAGCTGCGGCCATGATCCAAGAGGTATCGTTTCCACTGTAAAACAAAATGTTTTTTTTCCACCCAATTTGTTTTTGTGTTTCCTTTATCATGAACGAGAACTCTGTTTATACTGGTTTTCTCTGTTTTTGTAAGTTTTGCCGTATTTGCCAGTCGGATTCAATCTTTCTATTGCTTGACTTCTACGTTAGAAGAATTAGGCTTGAATTCCATTTACTGCTTTTTTTGACTTCTAGGGTCTGGTTGAAGAGGGCTTTAGAACAGCCAGTGGTATTTACAACACTTGTTTTGAGCGACTGGGGATGGGTTTCCAGACTCCTGAGGCCATTGTTGCTAATGGCAACTTCCGTTCCCTTGGTTACATGAGACCGCTGAGCATCTGGGCAATGCAGTGGGCGCTGGAGAAAAGGAACAAACCTCCTGTCACGCCTGCCGCTCATGATGATGCCGCTGCTCCGATCCCTGATCACTCGCAATGTAACGGTTTTTGTAAAGTCTCCAATGAGAGTTAAATTTGCACATTGTATATACATGTATATATTTAATAGTACTTAAACAAAATGAAAGGGATATTTATCGTTCTGTAAAGATTATTACATGGCAATAATAATCCTCAATGTAAAGTGCAATTTCAGTGGTTTTGTTACAAAAAGTTATGGCGAGTCTTGGGACTCATGTTGTGAAAAATCATGAGTCTTAGTTAAAAAAACGAGGCCGAAATTGAAAATGCCTGGGCCTTTGTGTAACCAGACAGTTAATCTGAAGACAGACTCTAAAACTCTCTATTGCTGTATTATAGTATACTGACATTAAAATAAAATATAGTCCTTCTATTTTAAAGCACAACAAAGGCTAAAAGGAATATGTATCGTTAAACGACAGTTGTAATAACTGCCACACACAGAAATTACACGAACAGGATATTTCTACAAAAACACATGTTTAGATGGATCGATCGATCTTTGCGTCCCGCATGCCATGAATTATTTTGCGTCTTTGAGGATTTTTGTGCGTCAGGGACGCGGGACGGCCCGCGGGACGCAGAGGTAACAAAATCACTGCAATTTTGCGTTGAAGGAAAAGGAATACCGTAAAATTCCGAAAATAAGCCCCGGGGCTTATATTATATTTTTTCAAAGGCCCTTTTTGAGGGGCTTATTTTTGGAGGGGCTTATATTCGGAGGGGCTTATCTACGGAGGGAAATTTGCGTTTCAAAATCGATTGGGCTAGCTTTATATTTGGAATAAATTTACCGTTTTTGCTTTGTTTTCCTTTGTATTTGAGGGCAATTTTCCAAGTACAAGCCCCCGGGGGGCTTATATTTGGAGGGGCGATTTAACGGAGGGTTTTTTGCGTTACCGGTTTGGGGGGCTTATATTTGGAGGGGCTTATACATGGAGGGTCTTATTTTCGGAATTTTACGGTATATTGAAAGTGACATTTCAGTCAGATGCGTACGTTTTAAAATTCAGGGTCTTTATTATTTGCACATTCTTTCCAAATTGACTGAATTTAGAAGATTAAGTTATGTATTACTGTAGATTGTTATTTACTACTTTACTAATTGCAGCGTACGCGTATCTGTCGCAATTGTCCCAATTTTTAGCTTAAAAATTCTAATATATTCCAAAAGGAGAATACTACAGTTACACGCGTGAGAAAATATCAAATGTCTTTTATGAGTTTATCCTCAGATTCTTGTATTCACATTTCTTTTCCATGAAACGAAAAAAGTTTTCAGACGAGAGTTGATCTCTTGATTTTCTTCTAAAAACTTCTCATCATGCTGGCCATGTATTTGTATTACCATGCTAATTTGGTTCAGTCAGTATCACCTCACACACTTTACACATTATGGGTCGGGCGGGTTACAGTTAGTTGATAAATGGACCGGCCGATAGCGGATGCGAGAGGCGTGCTTGTACGCTGACGTCCGAGCTTAATGTCAAATTAATTGGTGAAGAGGACAAGTGCTGTTATCCTGTCATTCGCGCCGTTTCATTACATACGTAAATATTCATTTCAAGTGACTTTTATTCTTGGGAAGGGGGTTCGGGCGAGTTAACGGAGTTTGTTTCTTAGCAGTTATCACCTTAGGTTTTCTTCACAACTTAAGATATAATTAGTAGCAGGAAAGCAAAGCAAATATTTGTTTTCTGTGTAATCTAAAATAAGTTTTACAATTTCGTCAAAAGATCAAATCACTACCCTCGTTCCCAGGGTTACTGTGACGTAAAGTGAACCCTGTCAACCCTGGGAACGAGGTTGTCAATTCATGTGTAACTTGAGGCCATGAGCGCAAAACTCTGTGTTACAGTAGACCGTCTCATTAGTTCGCTGCCGGCTTGCGAACTAGTGGTTTGTACAGCTAGAGAACAAGCGAGTGAAGATCGTTACCCGCGCTTGCATTGTAGTATCCCTTAATAGGATAACAAGCGACTACGGCTACTTCTGTAGTCCAGGCTACCTGTACACAAGGCAACCTTTTCTGCAGCCTTTTGGTGATTTCGAGACTGCCGACCGGGATAGCGCATGCATGGAACTCGACGCCGGAAAAATGAAAATCTAGGGTAACGAAGAGACATGGGAACAGCTCACATGCTGACATCTCTAACACAGCTGTCAGAAAATTTTGACTTGTGTAGGATGATTAATGTGTAGCTGAGTAAGCGTTCACGTAGTGAGTGGTCTTTTACGTTTCATTGTGAATATTTTTTCATAATTTGAGGCTGGGAGAGGGCTTTGTTGATCCAAGAAAAACTCTGTAAAATGGATTAAATTATACATTTTCTTCCGTCAGTGAGATTGTTTCTAATAAGTTAGTTTTATGAAAAGAATGATTCACCGTTCTACAGACACAACTGTTCAAAGATGTTGCAGAGCGCGCTTCTTATTTGTAGGCGCCCGAATTGAGCCCGTCTTAAACAGGGGAAGAAAGACCTTTTTACCAATTAACATGGTATTGCATTTTAACAACAGACCTATCCTCAAATACACAGTAGAAGTTG